>PVIW01005066.1:0-115257 GCA_004026585.1 Noctilio leporinus
CCACCCCCTCCCCTCTAAACACTGAAAGTGTGTTCCCTGTATTCATGTCTCTGGTTCTGTTCTGTTTGTTTGTTTGTTCATTAGTCTCCTGTATTTAGTGAGAACATGTAGTATTTAATTTTTGCTGCCTGGCTTATCTCACTAAGCATGATACTCTCCAGTTGCAGCCATACTATCACAAATGGTAGGAGTTCTCTCTTTCTGCTGCATTGAACTCCATTGTGTAAATGTACCACAGTTTTTTGATCCATTCATCCACTGAAGGGCACTTAGGTTGTTTTCAGCACTTGGCTATTGTAAAAAGCGCTGCAGTGAACATGGGGGTACATAGGTTCTTCTGAATTGGTGTTTTAGGATTCTTTGGGTATAGTCCTAGCAGTCGAATCACTGGGTTATAAGGTAGTTCTATTCTTAGTTTTTTGAGAAAATTCCATACTGTCTTCCACAGTGGCTGCACCAGTCTGCATTCTCACCAGCAGTGCACCAGGGTTCTCATTTCTCCATATCCTCGCCAGTACTAGTTGTTGATTTGTTGATGATGGCCATTCTGACAGGTGTAAGGTGGTATCTTATTGTAGTTTTAATTTGCACCTCTCTGATAGCTAGTGATGTTGAATATTCTTTCATGTGCCTGTGGGTCCTTCGTATGTCTTCCGTGGAAAAGTGTCTGTTCAGGTCCTTTGCCCATTTGTTAACTGGGTTGTTTGTTTCCCTGGTGTTGAGTTGTATTAGCTCTTTACATATTTTGGGGATCAAACCCTTGTTTGAGGTGTCATGGGTGGATATGTTTTCCCATATGGTTGGTTCCCTTTTTATTTTCTGGATGTTTTCTTTAGCTGAGCAGAAGCATCTTAGTTTGATATAGTCCTATTTATTTATTTGTTCCTTTATTTCCCTTGCCTTGGGAGATATTTCAGTGAAAATTTTGCTGTGTGGGATATCTGCAATTTTTTTGCCTACGTTTTCATCTAGGGCTTTTATGGTGGCATTGCTTACATTTAAGTCTTTTATCCACCTTGATTTACTCTGGTGTATGGTGTAAGGTCATGGTCTAGTTTCATTTTTTTGCATGTGCCTGTCCAGTTCTTCAATACCACTTGTTGAAGAGGCTATTTGCACTCCATTTTAGGTTCCTTCCCTCTTTGTCGAATATTAGTTGCCCATGGAGTCCTGGGTTTATTTTTGGGCTCTCTATTCTGTTCCATTGATTTGTTTTTCCTGTTCTTGTGCCAGTACCAGATTGTTTTGGTTACTGTGGCTTTATAATATAGCTTGATGTCTGGTATTGTGGTTCCTCCTATTTCATTCTTGTTTCTCAGGATTGTTGTAGCTATTTGGGGTTGTGAATCTGGGGTTTTACTCCTGTGTGTAGAGTTTTCCATCGTGAGCTATTATTTCTAGGAGAAACAGTTGCTTCCCCAGCCAGTCTTGGCAGGGATAAGGCAGAGTATCAGGAAATTCTGCTGTTACTTCTTCTACAGGCAATTTTATAACATGGCATGGCTAACACAAAGTACCATTTATTGAACACCTACTATGAACCTCATGCTGGGTGCTCTACATGTCTTATTTCCCGGATGTGCAAATAGAATTTTTGCTCAGTGAAGAAACTTGCCTAGCTAGTAGAACTAATCTTCTGACTCCAAAGCCAATGATCCTTTACTTAATAACATGGTGTGTCTGTTGATACATGGAAGATCAGCTTTGCACGTCTTGTGAATTACATTTAGTGGATTGATCTCTGGATACTTGGATAAGACTGATAGCTGAGCTCTGACAGGGTGAAAGGCCAGGTAAGTGAGGCCTGAAGGCCAACTTAAAGAAATCTCTTAGTTTTTCCCACTTGGCCATTGTAGGGATACAGGGAGTAGGATCATTTCTTTGTATGTATTCTGACATAGGGTTGATGAAATGCTAGAATGATTTTAAACTCCATAAATGAAATGTTAATAAAGGTAAGGAAAAAAAATCTTTCCTGTTTAAGAATAAAGTAAAAGAATTTACATCGTATTACAGCAGTACCCCCTTATCTGTGGTTTTCCTTTCTTTGGATTTAGTTACTCCGCTGTTCAAAAATATTCATGGAAAATTCCAGAAACAATTTGTAAATTTAAAATTGTGTGCCGTTTTGCCTAGTGTGCTGAAATCTCACATCATCTTATGGGAATCATCCTTTTCCCAGCATATCCACGCTGTGTACACGACATTCATCACTTAGTGGCTGTTTTTACTATTAGTTATCATTGTTAATCTTATTGTGCCTAATTTATAAATTAAACTATCATACGCATGTGTAGAGAAAACATAGCATATATAGGGTCCAGTACTATCTGTGGTTTCAGGCATCCACTGGGGGTCTTGGAACTTATTTCTTGTGGATGAGGGGGAGTTACTATATTTTCTTTTGGCTACAGAGACCTTTTAGGAGTGTTTCATGTTTGGGTATTAGGATGTAATCCAGAGGGCATGTTTTCAAGGTACTGTGTGATTTCTACTGGTTCCTGGAGGTTTCTGGGTAGTTACAGAGAAGTAATGTCTTCGGTGTGGAGAAACTATTTTTGTTTCCTTCATTGCTGTGTTAGGCCCGGAGCATAGCAAAAACATGAGCTCACCCACTGACTTTTCCAAGCCTTGGGACTTGGTTCACTCACGTGTTTCTGTCAGTGATATTTTGGGCACCAGCTACAGCCAAGGAAGAAACCAGGTAGTTGGGGATGTATTTGTAGCTTTTCTTTTTTGGTGATGGGTACACCTAAAGGCTGCATAGGTGGACACTCTTTGAATAATGAATCCACCTCACTGAGTTCTCAGCTAGTTCTACCCTAGAGGAAATGTTGTAAATCTAGTCATCAATTCCCTGAGAGAAAGTTGCCAAGGTTTGTTTTCTTTTTTCTTTCTTGCTCTACCTGTTAATTAGTCTCAGACACTAGCTAATTAGACAACAAGTGCAAGAGCTCAGGGGTGAGAAGGAAGGTCAGATCGGTTGTCTAAAGCCCCAGTTTTAAAGGCAAATAGTGGGTTCCAGTCAAATATTAGTGGAAACGCCATGTGTTCGGCACTTTGCATGGTGTATGGGGATTCTAAAAAATGTGTGTGAATTGGGGAAATAAGGTAAAGGCCCCTAAAACAGCTCGCCTATCTGTGTAAGGCTGAAGTATAATAAAATGCTCAAATACTAATTCAGATACTAAGTGTTTGAGAGCAGTAGTGTATTGAGAAACATACCTTCTTGGGAGCAGCTGATATATAAACATTTGAAAGCCTAGATTTTTTTTTTTTTTTAAATTTATTGATTATTTCCAGAAAGGGGGGAAGGGAGAGAGGCAGAGACACAGAGAAACACCAACGAATGGTTGCTTTCACCTGCCTTCTGCTACAGAGCTGGTTGGAGACCTGGCTTGCAACCTGGTTATGTGCCCTGGCTGGGAATCGAACCAGTGACTTTTGGGTTTGCAGGCCAGCACCTATCCACTGCGCCACCAGTCGGTGACCTAACTGGTATTTTGTATATTCACATGGACTAGGGAGAGCTAGTAAGCAGAGGTAATAATAAGCCTGTTAAGGTTGTTGACTGGTGGTAGATGGACTCATTCCAAGGGCAAAGTCATGCAGTTCTGGGACTTGGACCCAAGTCTGCCTTGTGTCTTAGCTGCTTCCTCCTTGCATAAAGCTTTTAGTGACTGTCATCTTGCAGAAGGACACTTGGAGACTTGAGAGGCGTGGGAGCCAACATTGGATGCGTTGACTGGTCTCCTTGAATGCCAGGTTGAGGTTTTTGGGCTTTTTTTGTTGTCCATGGAGACTGTCAGTGCAGTGAAAGGCTGAATGAGTTATTCACAGGCTTTTATAATGCCTTTTGGCTTTGTCATGGACTGGCTTTGTGACCTCAGCCTCCAATTTCCTCATCCATAAGATGGGATAGTGGTTTCTATCTCATTCAGCCGATGTAAAATTAAATTCAAACGTAAGTAAGGCACTGGTTCCTAGGAAGCACACAGCTATTGCTATTTCTGTATAGCTCTTGTTTTGCCTGTCTTGGATCCCCTTACCATGTTTTGCTAAGAGCAACTTTGTTACTCTTTGATGGTGATTCCTCATCCATGGTTTTAATGGGGCCTTCTGCTAATCAAAGGACTCTGTCCACTCCCATTTGAGGGTGTGCAAATCCTAGGCTGGGTTGGTTACACCTTTGGTCCCTGGAATTGAGGTTTGAGTCTTGTGACACAAGGATTGACAACTCTGTCAATTCCTGCTGCATGAATCCCCAGAGCCTCTCTGATTCTTGTCCTTTTAGAAGCTGAATTGTTTGGCTGTCGATTGGGTTCTTTGAGATGTTCAAGGTCCTTCCAGTGCATTCTTTCTCTGCCTGTGCTAACCAAAGGTTGATTTGGTCATTTTCAGTCAGAGGGCATCAGGATCATTTGGAAGTACTTGAAAGGGTAGGTAAGTAGGTGTTTTGGGAAAGACAGGAACTGTCTCTCCTGCCTGCTCAAAATAGTCATTTAATAATAATTTCATTCCCTGTTTGGTTTTTCATGTTCATTCATTTTAAGCTTTTTATCTCCAGGAATACCAGGACTTTTATTTTGGAGCTAAGGACAGCCCCTCTGAAGGAGCCACGCTGATAGTACTTAGCCTTAATGGCTGCTGTTGATTTTATTTGTAAATGAGAATCCTAAGAATCTGTAGGGAAATGTGTAAAACTTAATTGAACAACATTTAGAGCCGGAATTAAAAAGTTCATGATGGTAAGAGGCTCTGGAGGTTGGGTTTAATGCAGAGCCCTGTATCTGGTCATATATTTTGCCCACACCTAACCCTGCCCATCACGTGTTAACTGCTGCTTAGACTGGAGGTCGGCAGAGTGTCTGATGGATAGAGTTCCTCTCTTACCATATCTCATCCCCACTCATGGTTTCCTTTGTTGGACAGCAAGTGTTCCAACATAAATTAAAATCAATAAGAAGCAATTTCATTTGTTTTTAATGATGAAGACAAGCACTTCCAGCAGAGCACTGTACTTTCAAGTCAAGTTCAGTTTTGTTTTGTTTTTACCTTTTCCTGGCCGGGGCCCAAAATGTATTAATTTTTGCAGTGTAAGACTTTGCTAATGTTGCCTTGCTTTGATTTTAAGGCCTTGTTACTTACCATTGTTAGCTCCTTAAACCTGGGATTGTTGGAATCTGAATTACTTTTGTTTTTTTTATAGATGTTTGGCAATCAAAACACGATTGGATTTGCCCAGGTGATATATGGGAGTTGGTTAGAAATGTAGGACCTCAGCCTCACCCCAGACCAAGGGAACCATAATTTGCTTTTCAACCAGTCTCTCAGGTGATCTGAAGCACCTTAGTGTTTAAAGACTGCTCTCTATGTTTAAATGGGAACATTATTTATTTTTTAATTTAACTTTTAAAAAGATTTTCCTTTAAATAAAAAAGATTTTCTTTATTATTTTTTAGAGAAATGGAAAGGGAGAGAGGGGAGAGACATCAATGTATGGTTGCCTTTCACCTGCCTCCAGCTATGGACCTGGCTGGAGACCTGGTTTACAACCTGGTTATATGCCCTGGCTGGAGAATCAAACCAGTGATCTTTGGGTTCAAAGCTTGGTGCCTTATCCACTGTGCTACCAGCCTGGGTGGAATGTTACTTAAAGTCCTTCTTTTTCATAATTTTTTCTATTAAAGTGTAACAAATATTTGTTGTATAAAATAGGGGAATTCAAAAAAGTACATAGAGGAAAATAAAATTACCTGTAATCTCAACACCAGACACAACTAATGACTTACTATGTTGGTCTATAGCTTTTTGGTGTGATGTTAGAACATTAAACAAATCTGAGAATCATATTGTGAAATATATTAAAACATCTTTGTTCAGCATTTGGATTAATTTTTAGGAGATGAAAGATAAAGATCTAAGTTTTTATTTGGTTGATGATGGAAGATTCTTGAGGAAAAGACCTACTATCTTACAGTCCTATTATATGCCAGATACTGTTCCTTGCCTGTGGGGCCCTAAAGTAGATAATCACAGAAAGATGAAAATAAAGGCATTGGGCTTTGAATCTTCCTATGCATTTTCTAGACAGTTGAGACAAAGGGAATTACTAACATGGCTTGCTTTTTGCTTAATTTTCCTTCTTAAAATTTTTTTGCCTTGCTTTGTTAATATGAATTTTGAATGATTGCTACTTTGTTTTCTTTAGGTGATAGCTTCCTCTGATTGAACAGGACTTTTCATCCAGAAATATCTAGGATTTGAACCTTAGGGTCAGGAAGAAAGTTCTTCAGCAGGGGGAAAAAAGTGGTTGTCTTGACAGCAGAAGCTTGCTAATTACATTGCCAGTTGTACCTATTTATGATGGAGGCACTGGGGACCCAATTAGCAGGTCATGTTCAAGTAAGGGTTTTGGGATTGGACTCTGGTGTGTGAAGATGATAGGGCCACCAGGGAGCACCTTCTCAGTGTAGGGATGGCTTTAGATCTTGTCATCTTGGATTGCCACAGGTCAGTAATAGGGAACTAAACCTTTGCTGTTACTCAAGTTCTTCTGTGCCTTCTGTTCATTTGAACTAATAGTTTCTAAAGCTAACCCGTCTACAGCATGGATAGTGCTTTAAAATGAGAGAAGATGGCTTCCTAAGAAGGAACTGGCCATGGTGATGAGGCGAGAGGGTTATGACAGTCAGCAAACTGGAAGCATGGGTTTGGGGGTGTGTGGGCCTGTTTGTGGACCATCTCTTTGGTCTGGATGCCCCATTTGTCTTGGAAGCCCCTCCCTTCCCTGGAAAGAGTCTACTTGGATTTGTTCATTAGTGTTGATACAGAAATGGCAGAACATCAAGAAACAGACTGGGCAACCTTTTTCTTTCTGTTTCTTCCTTATCATTTGTAGGGCAAAGTATTGCCCCTCTACTTGTGTCTATACCCTGGTATCAATCCTCTGCCCAGAGGAGGGAGGTACAGGGATGTGATTCTGCTCTTAGGCTAAAAGGGCAGAGAGGTTGCCCGTTAAAGGGCCACTGATGGGGCCATCGTTAAGGGGGGAGGGGAACTGTTTTGACTCCTTTCAATCTTAGGCCCTGTGGTGACATCAGACACCATAGTTAACATATAATTCTATTATTTATAGGCCTATTCAACTTTAGTTATTCCACTAATGTCCTTTATAGGAAAATAAAAAATGTTAAGTATTTAAAATGGTTTCCCTGGTCAGGATCCAGATAACAAGATCACATGTTGCCTGAGGTTGTCCTATTTCTAGTCTTCTTAAGTCTGAAACTTTCATTGTCTTTCATGAGCTTGCCCTTAAAAGTATATGCCACTTACAGCCCTGGCTGGTAGCACAGTGGATAAGGTGCCGGCCTGTGAAGCCAAAGGTTGCAGGTTCGATTCCCCAGCCTGGGCACATAACCAGGATGCAAACCAGGTCTCCAGTCAGGTCTGTGGCTGGAGGCAGGTGAAATGCAACCATACATTGATGTCTCTCTCCCTCTCTGCCTCTCTCCCTTCCCCTCTTTCTAAAAAATAATGAAATAAAATCTTAAAAAAAAAAAAAAAGTATATGCCACTTACATTGTAAAATTTCCACCATATTGGACTTGTGTGATGTTTTCTAATGATTAGATTCAGGCTATTATTTTTTCTCTATGTCCTCAAGCCATCCTAGATTCCCCACACCCCCAACTTTATACCTTAACTCTTTTTGATTTGATATTCTTACTTGGGGAAGAAAGTTTTAAACATGTATTTTTTTTTTTTTTTTAAGATTTTATTTCATTATTTCTAGAAAGAGGGGAAGGGAGAGAGACAGTGAGGGAGAGAGGCATCAATGTATGGTTGCCTTTCACCTGACTCCAGCCACAGATCTGACTGGAGACCTGGTTTGCAACCTTGTTATGTGCCCTGGCTGGGGAATCGAACCTGCGACCTTTGGGTTCGCAGGCCGGCGCCTTACCCACTGTGCTATCAGCCAGGGGTAAACATGTATGTTTTTTTAAATTATAGATTATGTTATCTAATTCTTGCTACTTTTAACAAAAGATCATAGACTGGGTGCCTTAAACAACAGACATTTTGTTTCTCACAGTTCTTGAGGCTTTTTTCCCTGCCAGGCCCAGCTGATGCAGATTGTGGTGGCTTCAACTGGGAGATCCTAGAGGAACTGGGTGTCGGTGGAAAGATCATACTAAGATGCAGGCTGCTATTGCCCATAACTTCTAAGTTTTGCAAATGGGATTGACATTGCAAAACATTAAGGCTCTGGCCAATCTGATTGTTGATGAAGACCCTCTTCCCGACTGGCAGGCAGATGGCTGTCTTGGCTGTGTCCTTACAAGGTACAGAGAGATCTCTCTTGTGCCATTTTGCACAAAGGCACTCATCCTATCACAGAGTTTTCCTCATTCATGATCTACTATTACCTACCAAAGGCCTTACCTACAACATACAAATTTTGGGGGAACAGAATTTATTGCATAGCACAGAGGTACTTTTATACTGATGTTCTGTACATTAGAAGACATTCCTAAAATACAAATTCAGAATAAATGAATATTTATGTAAATACTCACATGTACATACATACACATATATACATACATATGTATATGTATATGTACATGGGTGTTCTATTGTTTTTCTTCAAGTATTCCAGTGCTAGAGATGCCTGCAACAAACAGCAGTTAAAGTCAGCTCTCTACAGGGATTGTAGAGAGACCTGGATTGGAATAAGTTGTCGCATGATAGGCTGGGAGTTCTTGGTTTTGCTCTAGGATTTCCTCTAATACAGGGATCAACAAACTAGCCTGGGACCAAATCTGACCTGCTGCCTCTTTCTGTACAGCCAGTAAGCTGAGAATGTTTTTACATTATTGAAAAGATTAAACGTTTAATAATTTAAGACATGCAAATCATGTCATTCAAATCTAAGTTCCATAGACTTTTTTATTGGAACAAAGCCACACCCATTTATTTACAAGCTGCAGAGGACATTATGATATGTCAGCCTAAACTATTTACTGTGTGGCCAGCTCCTACTCTAACACCATCTAAATGAAACTACCACTTACTGAACTTAGAGCCCTGAACTTAGAGCTATGCATGTATTAATCTTTACCACAACCCCATGAAGTAGAAGGCTGCTAAGATATCTCCTTCAAAAAGATAGTTAAAAAAAAAAAAAAGATAGTTTCCATCCGAAAATGACAAACGTTGAGGTGCACAGAGAGGAGAATTTGCTCCAATGACACAGTAAGTGAGAGGACTGGGGTTTGAAAGTAAGTCTTTTTTGTTGGTGGTGGTTCCAGATCATTCTGGACTTTTTAAGAATTTAGGTGGTTGCTGGGGTGGGTTGGTGGTCATTGGGCATAGCCTAGGCCACTAGACCTGCCTGTGCAGTCAGGATAGCCTTGTCCACTGCTGTGTCACTGGCACACTGAATGTCTAGTTGCTGCTTAGTAAAATGTTGATAGGTGATGCCTAAGTGAAAATGGAATATGGAAGTGTGGTCTGGGTTAGTTATTAGATTAGATTCATGCTCTAGCCCAACATGTAGTGGCTCTATGAGTAGAGTCACTACATGTTGGGCTAGAGCATGAATCTCACAGCCTTAGGGAATTGGAGGCAAGAAGTTTTAAGAGCGAAGAATAGGTGAGGCTGGAAGCTCTGTGTGCATGGGACTTCAGTTATCCAGATATCCCGGTGAGTGGCAGCTGAGGAAGGCAAGTCCTTTGGGGGATGCCTGGGCCTTGTCTCCATGTCTCTTGGGCTTGTGCCTTCTCAAGGTGACATAATATTCTGCTTCTGATAAGAGATGATGGGCTAGGAGCAAGGGAACATAAACTATTGGGGTAGATGCCACTGGCATTTGTTACTTTCTTTTTTTCTTTTTAAAGATTTTTACTTTATTTTTACTTAGTAGATGCCACTGGCATTTGTTACTTTCTTTTTTTCTTTTTAAAGATTTTTACTTTATTTTTACTTACTACTTTCATAGAGGGGAAGGGAGAGAGGGAGAGAGACATCAGTGTATGGTTATGGTTGCCTTTCACCTGCCTCCAGCCACAGACTTGGCTGGAGACCTGGATTGCAACCTAGTTATGTGCCCTGGCTGGGAATCAAATCAGTGACCTTTGGGTTCATCCACTGCGCCACCCGCCAAGGCCATTTGTTACTTTCTTTGCATAGGAGGACTTCTAGTCAAAATGATGGTGTAGGCAGACATGGCTTGTCTTTTTGCACAACCATATCAAAATTAGAACTAAAATATAGAACAACCATCAGAAATTGAGGTGAATGGAAGTCTGATAACCACAGAATTCAAGAAAACATATCCATTCAGACTGGTAGGAGGGTGCAGAAGAGGTTGGTCTCACACTCATGTGTGATAGATAAAAATTCAGGAGGGATATTACAGGAGTGAGGAGTCCCAGCCTCACACCAGGCCTCCCTTCCATGGTGCCAGGAAGATAAGGCCCCAGAACTTCTGGCTGCAAAACCAGCAGGGATTATGCCAGCGGAAGAAATTGCTGAATCTCTAATCTTAAAGAGCCCACACTTGAACTCACCCACATAGACTCCCTCTGAGGTTTAGCACCTTGGTCGCAGCTTAAAAAGCATTATTGTATACAGAAAGAAACTGAACTGTTGGGCATCAAGGTGAGCTGAGGCCATTGTCCCTTTTCTAAACCTTCCCCCCTCAGAGTTGTCAAGGTGGTGCCATATCTGAGACTCCACCAACTGGGCCAGTACTGTTTGACCTGCCTTAGAGATCCCTAAGACTGCCCCACCCAACTCATGGAGACACCCAAGCTGCTTTTACTGCTTTTTGATATGAATGGTTGGTCTTGGCTCATTTTTCACAACTTCCTGAATCCTCTCAAATAAGCAATAGCTGGCCTCAGTGAGCTCCAGGCCTGGCACTACCAACACCCAGCTTAGATCCACAGCTTGACTCCACTTGGGAATCTCTAAGCCAAGCACAAGTAGCTGCCATCTCAGATTGCTTTATAGCTCAGGCAGGGTGGCCCTGGATAGAACACAGGTGGGGGCTGACCTTGGGCTGCACCACACTGGAAACCCCAGGGACAGCGCACGCAGTAGATACCTACAGGTCATGTTGGAGCACCATCACCCTGCCCCTGCACAGGTGATCCTCCACAGAGGGTGGAGGTTGGTGGTCAGTGGTCATAGCCAATTCTTGCAGCTGACTGGCCTGTGTAAATCCCTCCCATTGATCTTCCAATAGCAATCAAGGCTCATTTACAGGAGGAGTGTGCACTCAGCCCACACAAAGGGTGCACCTCAAGTGCCAAGGTTGGGTGATAAGGGAGGCTGTGCCACTGGACCCTATATGACACTGACTACAATAGGTCACACTACCACACATGGAGTCAGAGCAGCTCTACCTATTACATAGAAACAAAGACAGGGAGGCTGCCAAAACAAGAAGCTAAAGAAACATGGCCCAAATGAAAGAACAGATCAAAACACCAGAAAAGTACTAAACAAAATGGAGATAAGCAACCTATCAGATGCAACATTTAAAACACTGGTTATAAGGATGCTCAAGGAGCATCATGTTGATTAATAAGTAATCAACAGCATAAAAAAGACCCAGTCAGAAATGAAGGATGCACTAATTGAAGTAAGAACAGTTTACAGGAAAACAACAGTAGAGTGGATGAAGCTGAGAATCAAAATGATTTGGAACGTAAGGTACCAAAAAACAACCAATCAGAATAGGAAGAAAAAGAACAACAAAAAATGAGGATAGCGTAAGCAACCTCTGGGACAATTTCAAGAGATTGAAAGTTCACATAGGGGCACCAGAAGGAAAACAGAAAGAGCAAGCATTGGAAATCTTTTCAAAAAGATAATGAAAGAAAACTTCCCTAATTTGGTGAAGGAAATAGACATTTAAGTCCAGGAAGCACAGAGTCCCAAACATGTTGGATGCAAAGAGGCCTACTCCAAGACACATCACAGTTAAAATGCTGAAGGTTAAAGATCAGGAGAGAACCTTAAAAGCAGCAAGAGAAAAGAAGTTAGCTACCTACAAGGGAGTTGTCATAAGCTTTGCAAGCTAGAAGGGGTTGGCAGGAAATATTCAAAGTGATGAAAAGCAGGGACCTACAGTCAAAATTGCTTTATGTGGTGAAGCTGTCATTTAGAATTAAAGGGCAGATAAAGAATTTCCCAGACAAGAAAATAACGTAGTTCATCATCACCAAACCATTATTATATGAAATGTTAAAGGTATGTACTTAAGAAAAAGAAGTTCAAAACTATGAACAATAAAATGGAAATAAGCAAATTATCAATAATTGGATCTAAAAAACTAAGCAAACAAGAAGAAGGGAGGCAAAATCATGGATATGGAGAGCATTTTCATGGTTGCCAGATGTGAGAAGGGGTGGGGGAATGGGTGAAGAGGTGAGAGGCTTAAGAAGTATAACGAGGTAGTTACAGAATAGCCATGGGGGTGTAAAGTACAGTATAGGAAACGGAGTAGCCAAAGTACATATTGGCATGACCCATGGCCATGAACGATGGTGTGAGGGATGGCCTGAGCGAGTGGAGGGTGCTGGGTGGAGGAATGGCAAAAGGGGAAAAATCAGGACAAGTGTAAAAGCATAATCAATAAAGTACAATTAAAAATGTTTCATAATACATACATATGTTCTTTAGAAAATTTCAGTTACAATTTAAATCTATTGACTCTCATTCTGCTTCCTGAGTTTGAAGCTATTTTAATAATTTACATGTATGTATTTAAACAAATACATATATTATTTTTAATAAGTAATATACTGTATTCTGGTTTTCTCATTCAACAATAATTTAAAAAGTATTGTTGTTATCTAATACATTTTACATAGCCCGTTTAGTTTCAATACAGTATTTCATTGTTAAGAATATCAACAGAGCTAATTAGCTGTTTTCCTGCTGATGGTCATTAAGGTGAATTCACAGAGAGCAATCTTTATCTGTACTTCTTTGGGCACATTTGTCAGTATTTGTTTAGGATTGATACAGAGTGTAGGAACTTGGGTCATAGGAAAATAGAAATGAGAGTCTTAGCAACCCTGTTCCTCCCTCTAGTCCTGGGCATCTTAGAGTATGATTCCCTTTTCCCTAGCTGGTCTGCTTAGCCTTGGTTCTTGTGTCTATGATTTATTTTTGGTGATTGAGAGGACAAGAGGAAAAGCTTGCTGTGGTATCTGCAGGGCAGCTTCTTGACTCACAATGGTTTGACTTAAGATTTTTAGACTTGAGGATGGCAAGAAAACAATATGCATTAAGTATAATCATACTTAAGATTTTGATCTTTTCCCAGGCTAGTGACATTTAGCCGAAACTCTTGGGTTGCTGGGCAGTGACAGTGGGATGATTTTGCCCAACTGTAGGCTAATGAAGGTGTTTTGAGCATGTGTAAGATAGGCTAGGTTAAGCTATGATGTTCACTAGGTTAAGTGTATGAAATGCATTTTTTGACTTTACAGTTAATGGGAGTGTAACCTCTTTGTAAGCTGAGCATCTATAGATCAATCTGTGGATGCTCCAGTGGTTTATTTCCTTGTTTTGTCATGAAGTGAGGGAAAAGATACATCAGAAATGCCAGAGCATCCTTGCCTTAATGCTGAACTGGGGTAGCAGGAGGGGCCAGTGGCACCTGTCTCTAGGTAGGTGTTGTGGAAAGTAATTGGAGAGGCAGTAGGAAGAAGGAAAGGCAATGAGTTGTGTATAGGAACTAGAGAGAACCTGTGGACAACATGTTTGGAACTTGACTGTGAATGTGAGATTTTCTTCTGTTGGAGGGTACTCACTGAAGCATCATGAAATAGTTAAAAAAATAATTTTTTTTTAAAAATATTTTATTTCATTATTTTTAGAAAGAGGGGAAGGGAGAGAGGCAGAGAGGGAGAGAAACATCAATGTACAGTTGCGTTTCACCTCCTCCAGCCACAGACCTGACTGGAGACCTGGTTTGCAACCTGGTTATGTGCCCTGGCTGGGGAATCGAACCTGCGACCTTTGGGTTCGCAGGCCAGCACCTTATCCACTGTGCTACCAACCAGGGCTAAAAAAATAATTTTTTAAAAAGCTTTTATTATTTTTCAGAGAGAGGGGAAAGGAGAGAGGAAGAGAGGGAGAGGAACATCAATGTATGGTTGCTTTTCACCTGCCTCCAGCTACAAACCTGGCTTGCAACCTAGCTATGTTGCCCTGGCTGGGAATCGCACCAATGGCCTTTGAGTTCACAGGTTGGCACCTTATCCACTGTGCCACCAGCCAGGACTAGACTTTTTTTTAAATTTAATTTTATTGTTGCATTACATTCATCCCATTTCCCCCCTCTGCTCTTGACAGACTTGGTTTGAATTTTGTTTTATGTTTAGCCAGCTAAGTTAGTCAGCCTGCTGTGAACCTGGCTTTCTGTGAGATTTAATCCTAAGAAGTTAGAGTCCAGAAGACAATGGATGTGAAAAGGTCATACAAAGTACCTGACACTCCGTAGGCACTAATTGTTTATTCTCTCCTGTGTCCCAGTTACTGAGCTTGGTGCTGAGACCAGAAAAGATGACTAAGATGTAGTCTTACTTTCAGAGCACTCAGAGACTAGAAACTGACTTGTAAATAAATGAACATAAATAAAATGTTGAAGGAGCCCCAAGGAGGCAGGAGGAACTGCTTGGGGTTTTCTCAGTAAGAGCCACTGGAAAAACAAAACAAAACACCAAACCGTAACTGAATCTTCCCTTTGTCTAGAGCTTAAACCATGCTAGAGCAAGTGTATATTACGGCATACCATTTTTGTTTTCATATCAAGTTTATAGCTAACATAATTTCTAATTGTTTTCTTAGTAGTAATTGTAATACCCTCTTTTTTTGTGTGAAGGGGCGTGGCTCTGCCCAATTTGCAAACTTTGATATTTTGACTTTGAAAATCACTGTGTCTTTGTCACTAACACCCCAATAAAGCTGGGGAAAAAAGGGGAAAAAATCATCTGCTGACTTCCCTGAAGTCTTCTGGTTGGTTCTCTGCAGTCCCACGGTCGATGCTGGGCTGACATAAACAACACAGCTCTGAAATATGTCGGTTTTTATTGTTGAATATTATAGTATATAATTTAAAGGTGTATTATTTTTTTTCTAGAGGGGAGAGAGGGAGAGAAACATCAATATATGAGAGAAACATGAATTGGTTGCCTCTTGGGCCAGCAACCCAAGGAATGTGCTCTAACTGGTAATCGAACCGGTGACCTTGTGCTTTGCGGGATGATGCCCAACCAACTGAGCCATGCTGGCCAGGATAGGTATTTTATGTTTTACTGTTCAAAGGGTCGTCTTCTGACCAGCAGCATCAACATCAGCTGGGAACTTGTTAGAAATGCAGAATCTTAAAATTGAAGACCTGTTCTGGATCTGCACTTAGGGATTCCCCAGTGATTCTTGTGAACATGGAAATTTGAGAAGCAACGGCCTGGGACAAGTCCAGGCATATGGGACCACATCTGTATAATCCCTCGTTGCAGCATTTCTCCACATATATACCAGGCACTGATGTCCATTATCAAGATAGATACCTTTGAAAACCTAAAACAGTGTGAAAAAAGACCCCATTTTGGTGAATTGCTTGTGAACCCTGAGAAAAAAGGTACCAAAAGGGGGTACCTGGTGGCTAACTGAGCTCAAATTTAAACAAACAAACAAACAATAAAAACAGAGCCCAGGAGCCTCTCATGCAAGTCGCAAGTCGGAGAAGCCTGCATTGAACTGCTTGTCTGCTCTGTGTTTTTGCTGAGTCAGCCCTTTTAGAAGAGTTCCTGGAATCCTATTTTAGCTAAATAGGACTGAGGCTTTTCCCATACAATCGGAGCTGTCCAACCGTATACTCATCAATACTTATGGGGGACCCTCAACTCGCAGAGATCCCCCGGTGCCACAGATGAAATGAACCTTCCTAGGCAGCTTCTGCTAGGGGAGAGAAGGCCGGCCAGTGTCTGTTTGACAAAGGCCTCAATGGCCCACCTCCAAAGATTTTTACTGTTCACACAAGGTTGGGGCTGCAGGTACACACCACAAATTACCACAGAAGAGTATTAAAAAGAAGGGGAGTTGTTAAGTTTAGATAACAATAGAAGGAATATGATGATCTGCTTCAGGCTATGGTGTTAGACAAGGTGATGCCAAGAACTCCAAGTGCCCCTTAAATTTTAGGGAGGGTGAGATCACATGTGGGTTAAGGTTTACCATCTACTGCAGTCACAATACACAAATCAAGGAAGCTTAGGTCACAGGGCAGACTTCAAAGGACATATGGAATATTCCCAAGGCCAGATTAACATGGCGGGGGAGGGTGCTGGTATGGCATGGAGGCTTGTACGCACCTAGTTTTCTAGCTTTCTGGCTTTCTGGTCAAGTTTTACAGGCTTGGCTTGGCCTGGCCTGGCCTGGGCAGGGCTCCATGGGCTGACATCCTTCCCAGGGGGACCCCAGCAAATATCTTCAACTAGTCAGAGTGACTCCATTCTGACCAATGAGGGTAGGCCTTTGGTCCAATTAAACTGAAGTTTTGGAGTCCTTATTTGCATGAAGATGGACCAGTCAGGGACTGGGGCAGGGACTTCTTTGTGTGTAAGTCAGTTTACCTCTGGTTTTGTGAAGGCCTTTTACCTTTCCACTGAAGGCTGTTTCCCGAGCTGAACCAAAACACTAAATAACCTCACAAGAGCAGAATGAAGCAGACTAGTGCAAGGCAGAACAGCAGAGCTTTCTTAGCCAGGGAGAGGCCTGCTGTACCCCACTGAGCTGTTCATAGCCATGCTGAATCACTGTTTGGCTGTTTCGCACTGCATAAAGTTTCCTTTTCAACACACACAACTTAAGGATTTTTGTGGATGTTGTATTGCCACTGCTGATCATTGGTTGATGGTTTTTAGGGAGGCCTCTACTTTCAGCCCAGGCATCAGTACTTTCTTTGTTAACTAGGTGAAAATAGATTAAAAAAAGGGAAGATGATGGTCCACATTTTGTTCACAATCTGAACAGCTGTGGTTTCATGGTTGGAAATTCTCCATAAGGTTTTAAAGTCTTTCTAAGTAAATTGTGTACATCTCTCCTTTTCTTAGCTAAATAAAATGAAATGGGTTTTGAAAATTGGAAATGGATGAATGAGGTTTTTATAATCATTACTTGCTTTTCCTCATCAGCTCTTGTTCTTGTTCTGTTCTTTTCAGAATGAGGCATTTTTAATAAGGAGAGGAATTTTAAAAGGGGTCAGGGAAACCAAAACACAGAAAGAAAAATTCTGCTGAGCTCTGTTGGTTTTCTCAGTTTTTAAAAGTGCTTGAAAAGTAATATTTTGTTGCAACTAAATCTAATTAATAGCTAGCTGGTACTCATCAAAACCTCATTTCTTTCAACCTTGAAGGCAGTTGGAAAGATACACTGATCTGTGTATTATTACAGCAAACGAATTTTCTTTTTTCCTTAATCACTTAGAGCGTTATCAGCAATGTATGAAGCAGATGGACAGCTGTGTTTAAAAAAATAAAACACATCTTAGGGTGTTCACTGTGGCATGTAATGAATGTGTATTGATTGATATAATCACATTCAAGATGTATATATATAATTTTGAAATCAGAGTCTAAACTATGTAGTAGGCATGGTTCTTAACTGGGTATCCAGCCTGTTTCTGAGTACTTGGATGGAATCAACAAGTCTTTGGAAGCCTGTTCTCTGCCCTGCAGGGACTCATCAGAATACTGTGGATTGAATGGATTTTAAATACAAAGAGAGGATGAAAGTGCTCATCTGGGAGGAAGGCACCAGAGAATTACAGCGTGGGGGCCTGAATCTCTGCCTTTGCTAATGCATCTCTGCCTTTGCTAGAGCAGCTCTGGGCTGCTAGTTACATAGGCATTTTGTCCATTTTGAGTGGACCTAATATGAATTGACATGGTGGCCAATGTGCTCATAGGCCCAAGTAAATTAGGTCAGGCCTTCATTTTAGCTATCAGGGGTTGGGAGTTCTAGTAGAAGAGAAACAGTGATTACATGTACTGCTTATTTAGAGGACAAGAGCCACTTCTGAGGGCTGTCCGCAGCCCCCCTCCAAATCAATTATTTCTGTTGAAGTACACCCAGGACTTAATGATGTTTTGTGTTTGTTAGGTACAGTATTTGGCAAGTATTTCTTAAGTATTTACTTTGTACCAGGTCCTTGGTACATCAGTTTAAGACTCAAGTCTGCTGTTTGGTTGTTTATGCCGATGGAGTCAACAACCATCAGCACTTTGCTTTGTGTATCCGTGTGAGTACTCCATATACTCTGCTAATAATCTGGCAGCCCTGCTTTCCAGCCTGACTCTTACCAATAAAGCATGACAGAGAAATCTGCATAGAGTGTTTGGGGAAATAGCTTACAGGAAGAAACACATGTTACAGCAAAATTAGCCTGATCTGTGCCTACATAGCTAAGGCTGAGATTGACAGGGCCTTGTTATAATTAATGTCGTCCCCCCCCCCTTAATCTTTTGTGGGAAAATGAAGGAGTTTTTCGTAATCCATGTAAAAAGTGAGAAAGCCTGTCTGTTTACAGATGTTGTCATTTAGTCAAAACACACAGATGATAGTCTACATTTTTTGCTTTCCATCTGGACATACTGCATGTGGCTGAGCGATGATAATCTCCTGCCTTCCTGGACAGAACTGAGCAAGATGTGGGTATTTTCTTTGTGCCCGAATGTAGCAGCATTGAGGTCAGTCCATGAACCATTGCTTCCATCATAGGTGGATGGTGGGGTCAGCACAGCCCTACTTATGTTTTAAGAAATTTATTAATTTACCAGGTGGAGAGAAAAGTCTGATTATATAGTGTTATTTAGCTGCTCAAAGAAATTGATTGAAGTTAAAGTATGAGAATTCCAGGGTGCCTTTTCTTATAGTTGGGATTATGTCCTCAAAGTCATTGTGTCAACAATGTCACAGTTTTAGGAAAGGGACTAGATGTCAGAATTTGGGTAAAGAGGTATTTCTCTCTCTCTCTTATTTATTTATTTATTTATTTATTTATTTATTTATTTATTTATAAATTTTATTGTTGTTGTATTACATCCATCTCTCTCTTTCTTTTATATATTTTATTGATAATGCTGTTGCAGTTGTCCCAATTTCTCCCCCTTTGCTCCCCTCCACCTGGTACCTCGCTTTCTTCCAGTAATCTTCCCTGCCCCCCTCAGTTCATGTCCATGGATTGTGCATGTAAGTTCCTTGGCTTTTCCATTTCTTATATTATTCTAAACATATCTTGTTTATTTTGTTTCCTGCCATTATGATGCTGCTTAATCCTTGTACCTTTTCTCCAATTCTCCATCCCCCTCCCCTCTGCTAACCCCCCAAATGATCTCCATTATCTACGATTCTGTTCCTATTCTAGCTGTTAGCTTAGTTTGTTTTTGTTTTTTAGATTCAGTTGTTGACACTTATTTTGTTATGTTTGTTGTCATTTTAATGTTAATAGTTTTCAAATCTTTCTTAAATAAGTCTCCTTAACATTTCATATAATGCAGGTTAGCTTTTTAACTCCTTTAACTTTACCTTGTCTGGGAAGCACTTTATCTGACCTTCTATTCTAAATGATAGCTTTATTGGATAATCTTGGTTGTAGGTCCTTGCTTTTCATTACTTTGAATACTTCTTGCCAATCCCTTCTTGCCTACAGAGTTTCTTTTGAGAAATCAGCTGATAGTCTTATAGGAACCCCTTTGTAGTTAACTCTTCTTTTCTCTTGCTGTTTTTAAGATTCTCTCTTTATCTTTAGTCTTTGGCATTTTAATTATGATGTATCCTGGTATGGCCCTCTTTGAGTCTGCCTTGTTTGGGACTCTGTGCTTCCTGGACTTGAATGTTTTATTTCTTTTGTCAAATTAGGGAAGGTTTCTTTCATTATTCTTTCAGGTGAGTTTTCAATTTCTTCCTCTTACTCTTTTCTTTCTGGCATCCCTATGATTCGGATGCTGGCACTTTTGGAGGTGTTTCAGTCTTCTTAGTCTCTTCTTATTCTTTTTGAATACTTGTTTCTTCATTCTGTTTTGGTTGATTGTTTATTTCCTATGTTCCAAATTGTTGGTTTGAACCTGGATTCCTTCCCTTCACTGTTGGTTCTATATAGATTTTTCTTTTTCTTTTTTTATATAGGTTTTTCTTTATTTCACCAGTATAGCCTTCATTTTCTTCACTGATGCTTTTTTGTACTTAATGGGTCTTTGAGAAGCCTTATCACCAGTGTTTTGAATTCTGCATTTGATAGGTTGGCTGTCACTGTCTAGTTTAGTTCTTTTTCTCTGTTCTCATTTAGGCCATGTTTCTTTGTCTCCTCAATTTGGCAGCCTCACTCTGTTTCTCTGTATTAGGTATAGCATCTTTGGTGCCCTGTCTTAGTACACTTGTTAAGCTGTGTGGGGTGGAGCCTTAGTTATTCATCACGGTAGGGCTGCTGGCATCACCGCTTTGTGGCCCTGTATGTGGGGGAGGGGTCAGAGAGGGGATAAGGCTGCCCCCTGGCTGTGGAGGCTTGCTTCAACCCCTTCCTGTATGTGAGTGGTACCCTTCTAGCTGTTGCTGTGGTGGTGGTTCCCAGAGTGCGTGAGTTTGTGTACATTCTGAAGTCCATTCGGGCCCTTTAGACAGACTCTTGAGAGGCCAGCAGTTTCTTCTGCTGCTTCAACCCCTACTAGATTTTACAGCCAGAAGTTATGGGCTTTATTTTCCCAGCGCAGGAACCCTGGGCTGCGTGGTCTAGCCTGGGCTGGAATTGCTCACTCCAAAGGTATCTTTCCTGATTTTTAATCTACCACATGTAATTGTTGGATTGCTTGTTCCTCTGGCCACTTGGATAAATATGGCTTCTTTAAATCCTTGGTCGTTGGACTTCAAATATGGTTAGATTTTCTGGCTTTTGTGGGTGTTTTTTTTGTTTTGAGGTTAGTTGTGATGTTTTTTATGATTGTGCAAGGAGGTGAAGCATGTCTATCTATTCCTGCATCTTGACTGGAAGTTAAAGATGTATTTTTTATGGCTACTTGAGGGGATGCAATACAGTTTCATTTTAAATTTGGAAGGCTTCAACCCAGTACTATTTACGTATACATAGCAGCTGTCATTCTCTGGGTGTACATGTATCTTAAGATTCCCATCAGCCATGGGATTTGGGTCTTGGAATCTATTATTTTTGTAGGTTTAGGTAATGGTTTATGTAATGGGTAAGAAATCTAGCTAATGTAAAAATTTAGAAAATTTATATGTTGTGTTTCTTTTTCTTTTTAAGACAAAGCTTGAGGCAGCTACAGACTGAGTTGTTAATAGCATTTTACATTTTATTATTATTAACATTTTTGGGCTAGGAGAGATTTGTTTTTAAAAACAAGGATAGATCAATCCTTTCTGATCCCCTGTGAATTTCAGTAGACTGATTTATGAAAAAGCTTTCTGATAAGGAATTACAAAGAACTTAGGTAGCTGTCCCTTCAGAGCTCCGGCCATTGCTTACTTTGCTTCTTAAAGAAATGCAAAAAGGAAAAAAAAAAAGAAGAAATGAAGTCAGATTTAAAACGTTAAAAATGAGCATGAACCCGGGCTGCTTGGCTCGGTGGATAAGGTGCCAGCCTGTGAACCCAAAGGTCGATGGTTCGATTCCGCAGCCAGGGCACATAATGAGGTTGCAAGCCAGGTCTCCAGTCAGATCCATAGCTGGAGGCAGGTGAAAGGCAACTGTACATTGATGGTTCTCTCCCTCTCTGCCTCTCTTTTCTCTCTTTCCCTGTCTCTGAAAGTAATAAATTAAAAAAAAAAAAAATCTTTAAAAAATTGTTAAAAATGGCTGATGGAGCCAATAACAGACAGATTCCAGGCTCCTTTTTGGCTGCAGATGGTAGTGCTGAGACATCTGATAGGTGCACTGGGTATGTGACTGTTTACAGCACATGTGTTCAAGGTGGCCTATTGCTCCCAAGGTGAGTAGGAAAGAGGCAGAAAAGGAAAAAGACACCAGAGAGGTTTCAGAGCTCTGGGGTTCCCATGTGGCAACAGCTGGAGCATAGGCCTATCCCTTGTAACTTCCCTCCTCCACCTCCTCCTCAGTGAAGCAAACCTGCATTTTCCACATGTTCCTGTGCAGATATCAGTTGCTCACAGAGTCTCAAACAGAGATGGAGGGGAGTGGGTAGCAAGAGGTAGTGGTGCTGATGCTGTCTTCCTGGTGGATTGCTTTCTTTCATCAGTTGAAGGACTACCACCTGGTATTCTTTGCTTCCAAGGACAGCATAATCTTTAAGTCATCTGCTGTGGGGATCTCAGTGAGCTGGAATGAGACTTAACAGGGGCAGCTGGGCCTGATCATGGAGGCTTGGGCTATGGCTGCACATACCACGCTACCCGTGGTGGGGTAGAGGTGATCACATTGTTGTCATGCACTGTGGTGATGAGATAGATGCCAGCCCAGGTACACATCCACGTTGGACAGATATAAAGAGGGGATTTCTGTTCATCCCCACCTTGTTCAAGACATGGTACTACATGACCTGTTACCTGACCTCCTGTCCAGCTCTATTCCTGCTGTATGACCTGCTTCCTGACCTACTGTCTACGTCTGTTTCCACTGATCTTGTTGGGTGCAGCCATCTTCTCTCTGAACTCCTTCATCACCCCAACCTTCAGCTAGCTCCATAGAAAAATAGCGTGTTCCCCTGTATCACTCAAATAACTTGGGACTGAAAGTTCTTGCAAGTTGAAAGGGTCAGGAAGTGCAGGGAGTCCAGGTAAAATACCATGACTGGAGGGGTTCTGCTCTGGACAAGTAGGGTCCTTCTTGTCTCTTCTCAGTCATGTGACAAAATGGATCTGATTGGAAATGTCATCATAATCTTCTCTGAAGGTACAGAACTTCTTTTTTAGTGGTCCAAAGTTGTCATTCCTTTTGGAGTTTTGTAGAGCTTGCTTCACAAACACAATCATATTGGTCTCCTCCATCATGTGCCTACAGAGCTCCTTGAAGGGCTGGAGCAGTCTGGCATATGGATCTTCTTGATGACAAGAACACTTTGCAGAGCTTAATTTCATGCCAGCTGCTGGTTGGCAGGTCCTAGATGTTCATGATGATGTGATGGTTCTGCAACACACAGGCCTTTGGTCCAGAAGTAGTCACTGGGCAGGGCGGATGCAGAGAATAGGTCCTTCTGAACTCCTTGGTGCTCCTAGGGTTGACGAAACAGAGGTTGCCGTACTTGGTTCACTTGGTTGGGGTGGCTGAGCCTCCAGTCCAAGTCTACACTCAGATTCTTACTCAACTTGAGTTTTTCTTGTTCCATTTCCATAGTGATAAGTATATAGATCGGAAAAACACTGATGCCATTTGCTGCTACAGGGGCCTTCGGGGTCATCTCCTTCCCCTACCTCCCCGGCTGCCCCTCACGGTCACTAATCTGAACCCAGTGCCATGGACGCTCATCTCCCCAGAACCTCAGTTGCCGCCAGGACCATGGTGCTAGAATGCTGAGTAGCAACCAGCGGCGTTGTATTCTTCAGCAAAACTTGAAAAATTGTAAATATATTTCAAAAGCTTTTTTCCCCTCTTTAATTTATACGTAGCTCACCCTCAAGGCAAAACCTATTTAGGCATGAGGACGATGAGATTTGAAAACAAATTTGAACACTGTCAATTTGTATTTAATTTCAGCAGTATGGAAAATAGATGCTTTTTAGATTAGCTTTCAGTAACTTTGGCCAAAAGATATCTTCAATAGTTGCTTATTTTGAAAGGCTTAGACTAAGGCAAAAATACATTTATTTATGGTTTTGCAGGGCGCTGACCTGCAAACCCAAAAGTTGCTGGTTCGATTCCCAGCCAGGGCACATAACCAGGTTGCAAGCCAGGTCTCCAGCCAGGTCTCCAGCCAGGTCCATAGCTGGAGG
This sequence comes from Noctilio leporinus, assembly GCA_004026585.1. Lineage (NCBI taxonomy): Eukaryota > Metazoa > Chordata > Mammalia > Chiroptera > Noctilionidae > Noctilio > Noctilio leporinus. The sequence continues at coordinate 23,986 of PVIW01005066.1, forward strand.
CAAGTGAAAGGCAAACCATACATTGATGTCTCTCCCTTTTTGCCTCTCTCCCTTCCCCTTTCTCTAAAAATAATAAAGAAAATCTTAAAAAGAAAAAAATATTTATGATCAACTTCCTAACTTCTTGAACCCCCTACAATTAGTTTCAACGTTGTTTTTTCTTTGTATATGAAAACACTGGACATCCACATTTAGCTTAAAAATGAGTGGAATTTGAGGCAAGTGAAAAACAACCATTCATTGATGTCTCTCTCGCTCTCTGCCTCTCTCTTCCCCTTTCTAAAAATAATTAAATAAAATCTTTAAAAAAAAAGACTAGAATATTAAAAAAATAAGTGGAATTTTACTTTATGTTTACATCATGTTTCTTGTATAAATGTAAAACAATGTAGATACTCATTTGTGCAAATAATGGGATTACTTTGACAAAGAAAGCAAAAGACCAAATTTCACCAGGGTTTAAAAATTTTTCTTTTTATCACAGATCCTTTCTTCAAACTTGATTTTTCTTGTTGAAGTACAGAATGTGAAACATAGACTACCTTCTTTATTTGACAAGTGATTTGGGAGGTGGCACATGAGGCTGTTGCATGAGAATTTAGAACAAGGTGTTTGTCTTTGATGGAGCCAAACTTTCATTCCTGCTGAGAATCCTGACATCTGGGAAGTCTGAAACCCATTCAGACAGGGGACAGTGAGTTAGTGTTAGAATTAGGCTTGCAATCTCCTCCTCTCAGTTACTTATTACTGATAGTTTCTTCTTTGGCAGAAAGGATGATGAACAAAAATGGTAATTGCATGCATAAGTTTGGAGTTTCAATAGCTTTTCAGAATTGAGTAATTTTCTCAAGGTTTTCATGCTATTTAACCCAACCAACTTTTAGTAATTGTACATATGATTAAAATAAATGGTATAGAACACCTAATGTCAAATTTCACTTTCCCTGGTCTGTTAGTGCTAAACTACTGCAAAAATGCCCATATTTTAACTTTATTTAAAAATTAAAAAAAAGTAATTAAACATTTATTTATTTATTATTTTTAGAGAGAGCATAAGGGAGAGAGGCAGAGAGGGAGAGAGGCATCAGTGTATGATTACCTTTCACCATCTTCAGCTAAGGACCTGGCTTGAAACCTGTTTATGTGCCCTAGCTGGGAAATCAAACCAGCAACCTTTGGGTTCCCAGTCCAGTGCCTTATCCATTGTGCCACCAGCCAGGGCTGCCCATATTTTTAGAGTGGCCAAGTTCATTTGTTAAAGGGTCTGTTTTTTTATTATTATTTTTTTACCATGTTGAGTGGTTTTAGGTTGTTGTTCTAAACTTAATAAATTTATTTTAGCGTCCTATGTGTTGTTTGCTTACATCATGTTTAACCAATTAAAATGGATACATCTGCAAGGAGATTAAAGATTTTGTACTACTTCTTCTTTTTTTTAAATGTTTTATTTATTATTTCCAGAGTGAAAGGAAGGGAGAGAGGCAGAAAGGGAGAGAGACATCAATGTATGGTTTCCTTTCACCTGCCTCCAGCCATGGACCTGGCTGGAGACCTGGCTTGGAACCTGGTTATGTGCCCTGGCTGGGGAATCGAACCAGCAACCTTTGGGTTCGCAAGCTGGTGCCTTACTCACTGTGCTGCCATCCCAGGGTAAGATTATGTACTTCTATGATGGGTTATGTCCATTTTATTTTTGTCACATTTTGATATTTATATGAAATGGAGAGGCAGAGTGGCTGTGTTAGTTGTTATTAGGCTCATTTTACCAATATGAAATTTATCCCTTTCAAACATTTGGAACCTTGGAGCATAAAAAAAACAAAACAAAACATTATTCTATCATGCAGAATTTACTTAAACAGTTGTTGCCACAAGTTTGTTTTTCTTTACAAACTAAGATAGGGCGTAGAAATCAAGGGAAGGAGCTGTTGGCATGGAATGAATAGGAATTTTGCACATGCTTGTTTTGAAATTCGACTGCTTCTGTTTAGGGTTGACTGGTGTCAGTGGTAACAAGCTTAAAATGAAATAATGCCTTTTTGCCAACACTGTCTTGATTCTTGTATGGACTGCTTGAGCCAACGTAACACAGAATGTAGAGCAAAACAAGGAATCGATAAAGCCATTAAGCAGCTCACTGTTTGGCTAGGAATATTGATGAAATCCATCAAATCCACATTTCCCCTTGGGTGTGTTTATTCACCAGGGAAGAAAGGGAATGGGCGCCTAAGGGGAATTGAGAATGGGGTTTTCTTGCTTGAGTGAAACAGTGTAGCTAGCATCTCTGTCTTTTTACCATGGGGACTCCTTTTCTTATGCGTGAACCAGGACATGTGGCTGGTCATCCCTTGTTGCCCATCTCCTGTCACTTATTTTAGGGTTTATTCATTGATGATAGAGTGGAGATATATTAGATACACCTACTAAACTTTGAAGTCATTTAAGTTGTAACTCCACTTAAAGTCATGAGACCACTGTCCAAGAGTTGGGTGCAATGGCCTACAGTGGGGCTACAGGAGAAAATGTGAGCTTGGATGTTGTATTAGTTTGCTGGTGCTGCTTTAACAAAGTACCACAGTCTGGCTCTCTTAACAGAAATTTGTCTCACAATTCTCGAGGCCAAAAGACCAAGCTGTGGACAGGGTTGGTTCCCTGTGAGGGTTCTGTGTCATGCCTCTCTCCAAGCTTTTGGCAGTTTGCTGCCAGTCTTTGGTGTTCACAGCTTACAGGAGCATCACACTGATCTCTGCTGTCAGTCTCCATATGATGTTCTCCCTGTGTGCATGTGTGCCAATTTCCCTTTTTATAAGGATCTTAGTTGTATTGCATTAGGGTCTTATCCAATAACTTCATTTTCAAAAAAATCCTCACTCTAGGATAAACTTTTATTGATTTTAGAAGAATGTGGAGGAGGGAGTGGGAGAGAGGAAGAAAGAAAGAAAGAGAGAGAGAGAGAGAGAGAGAGAGAAAAACATTGATGTGAGAGAGAAAGATCCATTGGTTGTCTACTGTACATGCCTTGACCAGGGATCAGACCACAACCCAGGTGGGTGCCCTTGCCTGGGATGGAGCCTGCAACCTTTTAAGTGTACAGGATAATGTTCCAACCAACAGAGCCACAGGACCAGGGCCTTAATGACTTCATCTTACCTAATTACTTCAGTGATGACCCTATTTCTAATTACGGTCATATTCTGAGGTAGTGGGGTTAGGATGTATGATTTTGGGAGACAAAATTTAACTCATAATAGATGGATAAGATGGCTGATTTTGTGTTCGTAAAATCTCAAGAATAGTTTCAATCAGATTCAAAATTAGTGAACATCTGTGTTTTGCAGGATTTTTCTGGGTACTTTCACAAATCCTGTGTTATTTACCACAACAAACAAATGTATTCACATTTATGAAGGTTGTAGAGACTTTTGGAAAAAATGTTTATTTATTTATTTATTTTAGAGAGCAGGGAATGGAGAGAGGCAGAGAGGGAGAGAGACATCAATGTATGGTTTCCTTTCACCTGCCTCCAGCCACAGACCTGGCTGGAGACCTGGCTTGCAACCTAGTTATGTGCCCTGGCTGGGAATTGAACCAGTGACCTTTGGGTTTGCAGGCTGGTACCTTATCCACTGTGCCACCAGCCAGGTGTAGAGACTTTTTAATAGAATAAAATAGAGTATACCCTGTAGATAAGCAGGAACACTTTAGGGTGTTCTACTCATCTTCTGTTTTCTTTCTTTTTAAAATTGATTTTATTTAGTTATTCTTTTTTTCTTATTTATTTAAAAGAAAATATTTATTATTTTCATTGAGTGGGGGAGGGAGAAAGGCAGATGGGGAGAGAAACATCAATGTATGGTTGCCTTTCACCTGCCTCTAGCTACAGACCTGGCTGGAGGTCTGGCTTGCAATCTGGTTATGTGCCCTGGCTGGGGAATTGAACCAGTGACCTTTGGGTTGGTAGGGCGGCAGCTGTCCACTGAGCCACTAGCCAGGGCCTTATTTAGTTGTTCTTAGAGAGAGGGGAGGGGAGGGAGAAGGAGAGGAATGCCATTGTGACATTCTTTTGAGTTTATAAAATTCTTGTAATAATCAAAACCTGCATGTTGTTTTTTTCATACAAAGAACTGTAAACCTTCTTTTACCTACCCAACCTTGTGTAACATAGTATTGTTAACTACTGTTACCATGTTGTACATTTCCATCACTCATTTATTTATTTTAAAAATTTCCCTCCCTCCCCTCGCAGTTATTTTATACGTCTGTACCTTCTGATCCCCTTTACCCATTTTGCGTACCTCCCAACCCTCTGCTTCTGGCAACCACCATTGTGTTCTCTGCATCTATGAGCTTGGTTTTTCATTTTTTTATTTTTAGATTCAACATATAAGTATGTCCATTATAACTCATTTTTAAAAAAGCATGTAGAAAAAAAAGATAAAGGTATTTTCATGCAAAACCCCTCAAAAACAAACAAACAAAAATCTTACTTGAAATCTTAATATACAAAAAAGATTTTCCAAAAGGTCTCATTGAATCAGGATAGAGGCCTCCCTGCCCCCTTCCTTGCTTGTGTTCTCTCACCCAGAGCATACTTGGAAAAGACAAGAAATGTCTGCATGTGAGTATGTTTACCATGTGGTAAGAGATTTTTTTTCATGTAGGGGGAAATTGGGAAAAGTAAGAATCCTTTGGGTAATCTCAGGTTATTTGTGGGCTCAGATCGGTGTTCTTGGTTTATTCATTTGTTTATTTAGTCAACAAAAAATTGAGAGTGATTTGTGTAAGCTATTGGGAAATTCAAAGATCAATGCAATACAGTTTCTGTAGGAGTTTTTGTAAGAGTTTAGCCTCCAACCAACCATCCAACCATCCATCTATCCATCCATCCATCCATCCATCCATCCATCCATCCATCCATCCATCCTTCTAGACATCCCTCAGTTTATTGAATGCTTCTTATTTGATGTACTCTGTTTAAAATATTTGAAAAAGTACAAAACTAACAAATGGTACCTGTCTTTCAAGGGCTTGTGTGTATGGGGATGGAGGGAACTAATATTTTAGAAGGTGATGATAGGAAGAAGGAAAGAAGGTTCAGGAAGATGGAGAGTTTGGTAGGTGTCACCTATTTTAAAGAGACCTCATTTAGAAAAGTTGCCATTGACTAAATGTGTGAAGGAGGTAAAGTTTATCATGTGTTATCAGGGGACAGAGGGAACAGACAACTCGCTCTCCTGCATAATCTCATTTGGACCCCACAGTAACCCTGTAAAAGGAGGTACTGTTATGATAAACATAAAGCTCAGGCTCAAGAGGTCCAGGATCAAGTGCCTAGGCAGTAGTGGTGGAATTAACAGCCTTTGGGTGCAAGATGCAGCTGGCTTATTGGTCTTATGTTTCTCCGTGACTGTGTTTAATGGGAATCTTCGTTTCTGTTTCAGGTGCCCTAGCCTTTTGCCAGCCTGTGTCCTAGAGGGGCTAAGGCTGTATTTGTTGCTCGCTGGGCTCTCCAGAGATCTAGCTCATAACTGTTGCTTGTTATACCGATATTGATTAAGAAGGGTAAAATAGACTTCCGGTCAAGATGGAGGTGTGGACCTGCCAAAGAACTTACATGCATGTCCTATGGATATGAACCAAAGAGAGGGGGATTGCCAAAGGGAGTGGAGAATGCTGAATGGAGAGGGGGGCAAAGGTGGAAATATTGGGACAACTGTAATGGCATGATCAATTAAAAAATAAAGAAATAAATGTATAAAAAAAGGCTAACAAAATGGTGTCACCCTCCCTGTGATTAGAGAGAGGATCAAATACCCAAGCCAGTGCTGCTAGATACCGTAGGGTTCCTAGAGGAATAAAGCAGCCTAGTGTCCTCATGGTACCAGTCATGTATCAGTTTTGAGTTGGAATTATGAAGCTCGTTGCAGCTGGGGCTCCAGGTAGCTGCCTTATAAACACAGCTTCTAATTTTCTCTGTGGGTCACACTAAATAGTCCATTGTTCATCAAGGAGAGAGGAAATTGATTTTAAATTACTCCTGTATTGCTTAAAAACCAAACTGCCACACATGCTTTATGGGATCAGGGAGAAGATAGGCCCAGGGTTTTAGCTGCACTAAAACCTGCTTAATTAACCGGACACTGTCTATTACCATTTGACAGTCGGTGTGACCCCTCTTCTGTAGGGGGGCCTGCTTCTGAAGACCACAATCCCAGGGCTGGGAGTAGTTCAGACCTGTGAGGCCAGAGGATTTCTGCCTTACCCACCCTTTCTTGGGCCACGGAGCTAATTGTTCAGGCTTGTAAGACTGATAGTTAGAGTTTTCAGGAGTTCTGTGAGCTGTTTATTTTATTTACTGGTTTTGAGAGAGAGAGAGAGCACAATTTGTTGTTCTACGTATTTAAGCATTCATTGGTTGATTCTTGTATGTGCTGTGACTGGGGATCAAACTCACAACCTTGGTGCACCGGGACTGCTGTAACCAACTTAGCCACCCTGCCAGGGCCTGTGAGCTGGTTATTAAACCTTTTAAAGCAAAAATATGTAAATTTATAATTAAATTATATTTAAGAAGTCTATTATTTTAATACAGTTTACTGAGCCTTTGTCTACTGTATCTGTGATGGGAATGCTATACGAAGATGTGCTAAGATACAATTTGGCGCATTAGTAGTTTGAAATTAGCTGTGGTGGGACTGTTGACTCCATTGTAATCAACAAATAGTATAATTCAACCCCCTCCTAAGAGCTGGATGGTAAGCGTTTACAAACAGATCACTCATTGAGGTCAACCTCCATATTAGTTGGCTAGGACTGCCATAACAAAGTTCCGCAAACTACCTGGTTTAAAACAATAGCTTTGTTGTCTCGTCTGGAGTCTAGTCTGGAGTCTGAAAGTTTAAGATCAAGGTGTTGGTAAAGTTGGTTCCTTTTTAGAGGCTCTGAGGTAGAATCTGTTCCTTGCCACTTTTCTAGTTTCTGGCCTTGCTGCCAATCCGTGGCATTCCTTTGCTAGCAGGTGCATCACTGGAGTCTCTAGTCTCATCTTCACATGGTGTTCTCCCTGTGTCCGTGTCCTCACCATCTCATCCTGTAGATGAGAAAATGGAATTGTAGGTGAACTTTGTTCACTGGCCAGGATCATAGAGCTTGTAAAAGTGAGAGTTAAGAGAGGGGTCCCAGTCTCTCTAGACCCCAAAGGCCCTTTTTTTTTGGGCCCTACCACACATTATTCTCCAGTAAATCCCCCATTTGGTAAATGGGCACATCCCATTCCTAGTCATCATCAGAGATAAATATATTTGTTTTCTCATTCAGTAAGTATTGAGAGAGAGCTCTGATGATGTGCCCAGGACTATGTTAAGGAATGGGTTGTGACCTCTAAGTAGATACTAACAGTTCGGGGCTTAGAACTAGATCTAGGGAATATTGCATTCAATTTTCAGTTGAAAGGGAGAGAAATCAACACAAAGTAGCTCAAGCAGGTAGAAGAACTTACCAGTGTTTTAATGCAGAGAAGAATTTACTGGTGTTATAATGCAAGGGGTAGTGGGTTCAGTCATGGCTAGATTTCAGGTCAACCTGAGATCACCTGCAGAGTTACGTGATATATAGATCTCCTTATTTCTAAGGAAAGAAACTCTCCTTGAGTCTAGATACTGTGTCTTACTCTTAGTTACCAAGACTTGGGTCACATTTGTCTGGACCAGTAACTGGATAGGCTTAGATAACGTCCCCATCACCGTGATTGATGTAAGAATGAAAGCATCCACCTTAGCCTCTTGGAATGGCTTTTTTTTTTAAGGAAAGAAGAGTCTTTGGGCAGGGAAAAATAACAGATACCCACTTTGGAACCTGGAATGATAGACACAACCTCAGTGGATCACCTTGGTATGATTTCCAGGGCCTAGAATTGGTTTTCCTTATATGTCTTAACACCCTAGCTGGTGAAATGAAAGCTGTGGGTAAGTGATGGTCTCTGGTAGGTTTTCATTATAGTGAAAATCTTGTTTTCTTGAAATGGGTTTCCTTTAAAGACTTATGAATATTGTCCTGAGAGAATGCTGCATGAATTGAGAAGTTAGATCAAACTGTGTTCTTTGGGATTCATTAAAACTGAATGCCTGGGGCCAAATGCTAGCCAGATGCATCAAATGCTGCACTAAATCTGAGGTTTCACCAAGCTGGATTTCTCTGAAGCTCTCATTTGATAGCTTTCTTTCTTTACCACAAAAAGGCAGCTCCACAAACTCTTTTTACCTTAACAAGAGTTTTTTTTTTTTTGGGGGGGGGGTGGGGTGGTTGACAGCATCTGAGAATATAGCTAGAAGATTTTGATTATTAACTTGACTCTCCCTTTTGTTTCTTTTTTAAATTAAATTCTCTGAAAATGCCTAGAGGTGAACATTCCCCTGTTGGGTTTTTTCCAGTTTGCGGGCCCCCTTTTTCCAGCTGGTTTCTGTAATGATCAATACTAAGGTTGAAACTAATGCCTTCTGTCTGGGCTCTGCAGCTGAAGGAAAGGAGTGAGGTAGGCAAGCCACAGGAGTGGCCAGGCTGGAGAACTGGACGCAACTGGCTTCTTGTCCCAGGCCAGCTCGCTCTGTTCGGCGTGGGCTGATTGTTGTGCTGGGGACTTGGAGCCAGTGTTAGATCATTCCAATATTTCAAGAGAAAGTAGAGACCTTAAATTCATCTAATTACTCTCAATTAAAAATTGTGGCTGATGACTTCAGGTTTTACTACATCACAAGGGCTAAAGTAATTGTCTTTTGGCTTTTGTCCAGGTTTCATCTCTGGTCTGTATCTGAAGCTCAGGTTGGAAGGCCTGTTGGGGATGCTATTTAATGCCCTAGCAGCATCCATCTCCTTCTTACAGAACCTCAGTTTTACATAGGTGCCCACCCTCCTCTATGAAGCCAAACCCTTGCTTCAGGTTGGGTTTATTTGGTTAACATTCCTTTTTAGTGAGTGGTTCAGGACTGGCCATGTGATCTGACTTTGACCAATAGAATGAGAAGATGTGTGGGCTGGGCCCTCCCTGGAAAGTGGCATCTTGCCTCGAAGCCAGGGAAACTGTGGTCTTTGCTGTGGGTGCTGTTGGGATGTGCCACCCGCCACTCCTGCAGCTGTCACGTCGTCAGCCTGAGGATGAAGTCACATTTGAGGAGGACCAGCCTGGAAAGGAAGGGAAAAAAAGAGGGAAACATGTGGATTACTCTTGATATTCCTGAGCTGCTGAATCAACCACCCCAAAGCCTGCCTTCTATCAGATGTTCTTTTGAGTGAGATAATTAATTATTTTTTGCTTAAGATAGCATGATTAGGCCTCAGAAGCAGACTAGGCATGAAACCCCAGTCTGTTTATAGACGCCATGAACTTTTGGAGGTAAAGATCGCCTTCCCTGATGCTTGGCTGTTACCGATTTAGGGTTGGGAGATGGAAGCATTTCGCCTTATGTCTTTCCTCTGATCCCTTGCTATTGGTCCTCTGGATGGTAATATTGGATAATACTCCTTTCTGTTGAAGGATGAACTCCATGGGGAAGAGGAGTACCATCAGTTACATATATGAGGGTGCTTACAGTGAGGAGTGGTGTGTGTACCATGTTTTGCTACCAATGGCTTGTGGTCAGATTCAACCTGGTCATGTACGGAGGCCACTGATCTCTGTAAAAGGTTAGATATTCCATATATAATAATTAAGCTATTAAAATGTTCATGGAAATTATTCTTCAGGTTGATTAGCTTTCATTATGGGAAGAACCTCATCCTTTAGGAAGGCCTGAATTGTGTTTAGTATAATCCAAAAAGTGTCAGGACTTTGGAAGCATACAGAAAAGAAAGGGGTCCCTGCCTGACCTTTGCTGTGAAGCAAGTCAATTGGAAGCACCCCACCATCTCTAAACATTCCAAATGTTTCTTCTTTTTTTTTTTCAATAAGAAATAATGTTACATTTAAAAATGTTTTACTTCTATCCATTTATGCAGGTTATTCTTCCCAACCTTTTTTTAGTTGTTAAAAATTAAAGACTGCCCTTTCACTGTTAATAGCACAGATAAGCTTGATCGTACATAATTGCTTTTCAGATTTAAATGCTTTTATTATTTGGTCTAGCGTGGACAGGCAGTGAGGTATGGGGTAAGCAGTGTGAACTCAGAGGCCACCTTGCTTGAGTGTGAATCCCAGCTCTGCAACCTACTGGCAGTGAGCGACCATGGCAAATTGTTTTCTTCCTTTGTGCCTCAATTTTCTGATCTATAAAATAAAAGTAGTTATTGTGCTGACCTTGTAGGGATGTGAGGAATAACAATTCTACACACACGCCCATTTAAAGTGCTTGGAACAGTGTCTGGCGCACAGTAAATGCTGTGTGTGTTCACCACGAGCATCATCATAATCATGGTAATAAATGTGCAGTGCCACTCCTGGTTGTGGCATCAGGCTCTGTTAAGAGATTTTGAAATAAATGAATCATTTGTAGATGTAGTATCACTGTGCCTGAGATTTTAAGTGATTTAATACTGGGTATAAAAAATTACCCTGAGAGGTAAGCATGGGGGAAGGAATGTCCATGGGGCAAGGATGCTAGGCTAAAGCCAGCTGTCTTCACAGCAGATTTATAAAAATATTATATAGTGTGTTTGCCTAGATGGATTTGACTATACTCAGGGTGATAGTAAGTATAGGAACTGATCGTTACTTAACAGCTCACCAACAAAGCCTATGGCATTTAATAAGACAAACATTCTCTGTTAAATGACCATCCTTTTCAAAGGTAGGTGGTTCTCTCATATCATTCACTTAAATGCTATTTATTCTCCTACTGTCTCATTTTGTTTTTCTGAATGGCAAAAGCAGGGTGAGTTTGTGAACAGGAGTCCAGGTTGTCTTGTAATAGTTAAAAGAATGGGGTTTGAGCCAGTGAAACCTGAGCTTAAGTTATGAAGACACCATATACTGCAGTGACCTTGTGAGGACCTCGGACAACCTCACCTGGGCTCACTCCCCTCATCTGTAAAATGAGGACGATCATTCTCAGAACCTTTCTGTGTACAGCAAAGTACACGGGTACTTTGTAGGTAAAGTGAGCAGCAAAGGCCTTCCTCATCATTTTTTCATTTTCATCTTCTTCTTTATTTTTAACTATCATCTTGGCTACCAGTGTGACAAACTTTAAAATGTTTTGGGGGACTTTATGGACATTGTGTCATTTCTGCTGAGTTTTCTGAGAAGGGAGCCTAAGGAGAAGGCAAACATTTTCTTTCATTACTAAATACATTTTTGGTGGACTTTCAGTTTATTTGGAGCTGCTTTTCTGAGATTTGTGGGTGAATTAAGATAGGGATCAGAAGACGTTTTTAAATAAAGAGTCAGGTAGTAGAACTGGTTGGCATTGCTGGCCTATATTGCAGTTGGACCCTCTCGTTGTGGCTTGGAAGTAGCCATAGACAATGGCCAACAAATGCGCATGGCTGTGTTCCAATGAGACTTCATTTAAGGACACTGACAATTTGAATTGCATACACTTTTCAGTTGTCACAAGATCTGCTTCTCATGTTTTTTTCCCCTAGTCATTTAAAAGTGTAAAAACCATTCTTAGCTTGAAGACCATACAAAAAGACAGCGGAATAAAGTTTGCCAACCCCAGCATTAAGATTTTCATAAAGCTTGTATTATGAATAATCCATGCGGCAGAGAAGGCTCTGATGTAGAGCTTGTTTGGGCAGCGTCTGGGGATCCAAAGCATCTTTCTGTGCAGTTTGATCAGGTCCAGACACTTCATGGGCTCTTTCCAGTTAAAAATGTTAAAGCTGTGAGCCCTGGTTGCTGCTGGTCATGAATTGCCTGATTGCTTCCCTGAAAAGCTAACTTCTCCAGTGCTTTTGAAAGGAACTTCAGCTTTATGCAGTCTCCAGCCTTATTTTGTTCCTTGGGTCTTTTTCTCCTGGCCATCTCTGCATTAGAGGTGCATTAGTGTATTCTCAGTGCAACACTTCAGAGTTCTTGAAATGGGCAGAGAGTGTTATATCCCATAATAGCAGGATAATCAATGGAAAGAGATAGATTACCAAGTTGTAAATCATGTGAGGGAATTGGATGATATTGGCTTCAGGGGATTGGGACCCTATTACCCTTGTTTTGAATTCTTTGGTTCCTGGAATTAATTTTTTTCTTCTATTTGTATCATTTGACAGAACACCCTCTGTGGTGAACGAGAGGGTGACAAAGAATAGGTCAGCTGTGTCCTGCATACTCCCTCCAGTCCTTGCTGTCCGTGCTCACTGTGTATAATTTCGGACCTGTGATGTGGAACGCTTTCTATTGTGACAGTCAGCACTGCAGAGGGAAATACACTTAGACTGTCAAAGAGCTGAAAGAACATTTATTCCGTATTCAGAAGTGAAGAAAATCATACCCGTTAGATGAGGACACTCAAAAAATCTAGCACCATTCTTAGCCAATGGAATTATTGGCAAAAGAAAGCAAAGAGCCTTTTAAATAGCGTTTAAAAAAAAAGATTTATTTATTATTTTTAGAGGGGAAGGGAGAGAGGCAGAGAGGAGGCAACCAATGTATGGTTGCCTTTCACCTGCCTCCAGCTACAGACCTGGCTGGAGACCTGGCTTGCAACCTGGTTATGTGCCCTGGCTGGGAATTGAACCAGTGACCTTTGGGTTTACAGGCCAGCGCCTTATCCACTGTGCTACCAGCCAGGGCTTTAAATTGTGTTTTTAAGAGAAATCATGCCTTTTACTTTTTGACTTTAGAGATAAAATATGCTTATGACATGTTTTTGTTTTTGTTTCTGTTTTTTTGAAGGCACAGGTCAGAGACATTTAGAACCTTTCATCTAGCAAACTCAGCTTCCCTTTAAGCAAAGCATCAGGATTGCTTCAATATTTAGGTATTAATGTTCCCATGTGGCTCACTCAGCTCTTTGAAAATGAAATTCTCGGCACTGCTGTCATAATTAAAGCAAGACATGCTGAGGTAAAAGGGAACTTGTGTGTTTCTTAGATTAGAAAGATGTGTTGAGTCAAATGAACATCCTCAAGGTTAAATTATCTATTTTAAGCTACCTCAATTACAGTGCCAGGTACAATCTTTGATGAGATTCAGGGAGGACAAATGACTTAATCGGTGGGAGAGACATTCTCTTTGTGTGGAGGAAAGCTATGAAGTCAGAATGAAGTAGACATTGTTTATTACTGTGAGAAAATGCTTACATAAATTGAACATGGTGTGTAGTCTCATGAAGGCCTTAGAAAGAAGAGGGTAGGGGAGTGAGTTCTTTGCTGTTCGTGAGCATCGTGAAGCAGCCAGAATTGAAAACCACCAACAACATATGTGACCTCTCCATGTACAGTCTGATCTGAGGGATTGTGAGGGTGAATACAATTACTTAAAGGTGGTTTCATGGCCTAGAATTCTAGAACACTATCCTGAGTCCTATTTGCTTTATCTCCAAAATAAACCTTGAATCTCTCTGGCCAGTGTTCTTGATCTCTTCTGCTACTAACTTGGTCTAGGCCATAATTCTGTCTGAACTAAACTGTTGTGACAGTCTTCTCAGTAGTCTCCCTGCTTTTAGAAACAGCTTCCCTATTATACATGAAAAAAATCCAGACCAGGCCCTGGCTGGTAGCACAGTGGATAAGGTGCTGGCCTATGAACCCAAAGGTCATAGGTTCGATTCCCCAGCCAGGGCACATAACAAGGTTGCAAAACAGGTCTCTAGTCAGGTCTGTGGCTGGAGGCAAGTGAAAAGCAACCATACACTGATGTCTCTCTCCCTCTCTGCCTCTCTCTCTTCCCCTCTTTCTAAAAATGATTAAATAAAATCTTTAAAAAAAAAAATCCAGACCAGCAGGCCAAAAGGGTTGCCAGTTTGATTCTGGTTGGGGTGCATGCCTGGGCTGCAGGCCAGGTCCCCTGTTGGGGGGTGTGCGAGAGGCAGCCATTCGATGTTTCCCTTGCACATCAATGCTTCTCCCCCTTTCTTTTTTCCTCCCTCTCTCTCTCTAAAAATAAATACATAAAATCTAAAAAAAAAAAAAAAAAAAAAAAATCCAAACTCTCACAATGGACATGCCTCCACTTTGCACATCTTTATTTCATTCACTCACTTGCTCTGGTCTTTGTGTCTGGAGACCTGGCTCGCAACCTGGGTATGTTCCCTGGCTGGGAATCGAACCAGCGACCTTTGGGTTTGCAGGCTGGTGCCTTATCCACTGTACCACCAGCCAGGGCTTAAAGTTACTCTTTTTTAATTTTCCCTCGTTGTACTAAGTACTTTGTGGATAGGTACTTTAAGACCATTCTTCTTAAACTCTCATCTTGTTTATTAATTATATCAGATGGGACTCATGGAGTCCTCTTTTATTTATTGAGTTATAAAGTCACTATTTTGATATTAAAATCCCCCCACATTTAGATAGTGGGCATTCCTTCTCGCTGGTTCCTCTATCCTTTTGACATGTGTCATCACCATTATTTGAGCACTTTCTGGAATAAAAAGTTCTAGGTTTGTACTGTATTGTATTGTGCTGGCTCGAGCCCTGGATTCAGCCGAGGAGATGAGGAATCTTGTGTATCTGTGTAAAAGGAGAATGATATTTAGAAACCACGTTTGGGAATTAGGTATGTTCATTGCTCATGAGAGTTTACAGTGCCACACCCTTTTAGTAGAAACACCTAGGAATTTATGTGTATATGTATGCACATACACACAACATTTACAATATTTACTTATTTATGTATTAAAAAATCATGAGTTTACTACCCCTAATTCCAAACATTTCGATACCATGTGGTTCAGTTTAGTTTTTTTTTTTTTTTTTGTATTTTTAAAGAAATTTACTTTTGAGAGAAGGGAAGGGAAGGAGGAGGAGGGAGAGAAACATCAATGTGTGAGAGATACATCAATTGGTTGGTTGCCTCTCACACGCCCCGAGCTGGGGACCAGGTGTGCGCCCTGACCAGGATTCGAACCAGCGACCTTTCAGTTTGCAGGCCAGCATTCAATCCACTGAGCCACATCAGCCAGGACTGTATTGTTGTTGTTGTTATTAATTTTCACGTGAGGGTATCCCCCCCCTCCCACATTGATTTTAGAGAGGAAGGGAGAGAGGGAAGCATTGATTGGTTGTTTCCCATAGGTGCCTGGACCAGGGAGGATTGCCTGCATCTGGACTGGGGGTCTGGGGTTTGAACCAGGAATGTGCATGTGTTTGAACCAGGAATCCTGGCACACATCTGTGCCTGGACCAGGGACCAGACCCACAATCCAGGTATGTGCACTGACTGGGAATTGAACCCACAATCTTTCAGTTATAGGATGATGCTTCAACCACCTGAACCACACTGACCAGGGCTCCCCTTTCTGTATTTTTAATTCCCTTGTCTGCCAGTGAGTAAACTGGCTTTCACTATCTTGAATATATTTATTCAATCAGTTCCACCCTGTATTGGGCCGCTGTTCCATGTGGATACCATCCTCAACCTCAGCTCTCTAAGATGCCAACTTTCTCCCTGCAAGGTACAGAAGAAGCCTACCTCACCCCTTCTGGACAAATGATGCTTTTGTGCAAAGAAAATGTTACCTTTTTCTTCTGCCAGAGAACAGTCTCATGCCAAGATACTGAACTTGGCAAGAGGGTTGTAGGGGTTGGATTTCACTTTTCTTGATTGACCTACATGCTGTGCATCAAGTATCCAACTTTATGTGGCAGCCCTGGTGATGCAACCCCTGACTACACTGGATTGGTTGATGGTAGACTCCTAATCTGTCTGTAACTCACTTTGGGACCGAGGGCTGGCTGTTGCTTCTGCAGGTGTGCTACTATGTGAACCAAGCAGAGTTGAAGTTAAGCGACCAATTTAGCAAGTTACACACATGGTCAAACCCCAGATCAAGGGCAGAGAAGTACACTGTGGGAGGAATTGTAAGGAGACTGGGGAAGGACCTGGATACAGGGACAATGATCCAGTTTACTATGGAAAAGTCAGATTGTTTACCAAAGGCTAACCTGTTAATGATTGGCAGAGCTAAGGATCAAATGAGGTCTGTCCAGTTAGGGTGTCCACATTTAATCACTGTTCTATTGCTCCAGGATAAAATAGGCAGGGTCTTGATCAGCATGGGTGTTTAGGCAATTTAAAAGGGTGTTCTCTTTTTGCTTGCTCCTGTCCTTCTGTACATACGAAGTTTACTTGCAAGAAGATAGGGTTAATCAGATAAAGAACTTCTTCCAAGAACCAGATGGCCTTCATTTCTTTCTTCCTGATTAGCTATATAAAGCTAATTGTCCAACTGAGAGGCTTAATTTTACAGGCTTACATGGGAGACTCACTTATTGTTTACAGCTTTCCACCCCCCTCTTGCCTTCCTTGCCAGAGGCTCTGTTCCAGCAGCATAACCTGCATCTAACATCAAGGATCTTTGGAAGAAGTTGGATGTTCATAAGGAGTCACCGAGTAGTGGGTACTAGAACACTTCTCTTTAATCTTGGCAGGTTAAAGGTGTCCATGTGTTGCTCTCAGTTCCTCCATTCTATGCCTTCTTTGTATTTGTCTTATTTTAAGTGGCTGTGACTGACAGCAGGAGGTTGGATAGTGATTTTCAGGTAATATTTGCATTAATGTTCTGTATGAAAATGGCTGATTATACTGGAGACCATATTAAGAAATTGTAATATAAAAATTACACTGAATTCTAAACATTCAGGGCCACAGTATTATAAATAATTATTAAACTTACAAAGATGCCAAGAGATAACTTGACAAATCTTTAGTGTGGTGGAAAAACTATATTGCTTCAGTGGAAATATATTAAAGCATTGTGCCCCTTATGCACTGTGAATGTGATAGTGGCTGGAATATAGGGTCAGCTATGTGCTTTGTGAGAGGTGCAGGCTTAAAAAAAATCCATTTTTATTTTTGGCAAAGTGTCCTAATGTAGTCCACACACCTTTCTAATTTAAAATATGAAAATTAAAATATATACTGAATTAAATAAAGTCTTCCAAGCCTAGACCTCGGTGTTAGATGTGTGTGTGTGTATGTGTGTGTGTGTGTTGTCTATATGTTATGCTCATACTTGAATTGTGCATTCACATTGCATTCCCTTGCAAGGATGTGCCATTTTTAATTAAGACTAAAACATAGTGGGATATTCTAAATTAGGCCTGATTATAATTGCAGATGGCAATTGAGCTTTTGAAAGCTGATTTCTTTAACTGTTAAATAAAAATAGTCTTTTTGAGTGGTTTGCAGATGCCAAGCAGTGTTTGTTTAAGGAAAAAAACCCTTTTCACCTCTTTATTTCCATTGAACTAAATATCACAGCATATCCATTAAGGGGTGTGATATTGAAGACATTTTTCTTAAGGCTCTTTTTGACAGTTGATTAAATGAAAAGTTTTGGCCCATAAGAGTGAACTTCCTGGAGATATTCTGTTGATGAATATGTAAAACCCATGGCAGGTATTTCCCAGATAGTTATAGAGCCAATGCAGTAATACAGTGGCACGATTTTTTTTATTATTATAATAAGAATCTTTGACTATTAGTAGACTTTTAGTGATCAAAATTAGGACCTCAGCACAGCATTCTACTCTTCTGTAGGCCAACTTGACTTTGTTCAGGGTCCCATAAAGGTTTATGCGCATGATAGACTGCTATTGCCTGGGTGTGCAATGCATTTATGTTGTTTCCCTGTTTATACAAAACCATGTACAGAAAAGTTCTGTCTGTTGATGGTTATGTAGATCCAGTAGACTGGTGGTTTGCAACCAGGGATTCTCACCCCACCCTGCTCCCACAGACATTTGGCAATCTCTGGAAGCAGTTTTGATGGTCAGGACTGAGAAGTAGTGCTGTCCTTTGGTAGATAGAGATCAGGGATACTGCTAAATATCCTACAGTGTGTATGATAGCCACCCAAAGAAAGAATTATCTGGTCCAAAATGTCATTAGTGAGGCTATTGAAAAAACCAGCCCTAAACAGTGATCTCCTTATGCCTCCCCTAGTCTCTCTGTTAAACTTGGGCATGGATTCACCATGAATCACCTGTATTTTATCCTCCCTCACAGTAGCAATGGGTAGTATATTAAATAAGGAAGTTCAGGGAGAGTGATGGGTCAGCAATGTGTTAGGTAAGTGATAACTTGGACAGACCCAGAGTTTGCAACAGGCCAGGTAGTGGATTTATTTTGGGTTCTGGGGAAATTGAATTGCTTTATCCCCTGGGAAGTATGTCTTGATTAGACTGGATGTTGTTTTTAAATATTAGCTCTAGTAGGTGATGGATTCATAAAAGTTGGTGATGAAAACATCTTAATAAACAACACACAGTTGTGTCATTCCTTCACACTGCTTCTGCCTAACGAAGGTTGGCTACGTACAGCCACCACTGCTTAATTTTGTTGCATTTTTACGCACGGCTCAGAAAATTAAGAGACCAGGGAACTAGTATTGAGTAGAATAATAAAGGTCTTTCTTGAATGGAGGCACTTTGGATGTGGTTTTTTTCCCCTGCCTTATGTAACTGGGGGATGTCATGGGGCTTATAAACAGCTGATAACAACAGGCTGCATTTACATTTTGTAGCTCGCATCGCCCCTCTCCTTCAGCACATGTGTGGGGAATTGAAATTGCAGTTTGCCTATTATGTGTTGGCAGTAATCTTTCAGAAAAATTTTTTATGATTCAAAATCAGGCAGCCAACAGCAGTAGCCAGTGATATATGGTGCTATTGATGGGAATTGAATTTGCAGAGGGAAAATGGGATTTGGTTGCAGTATGAACTCCTAATGAGGCGGCCCCATAGATTTGTAGTGCTCAAACATTGTTTGTGCCCAGAATCAGCTAGGAATCAAATACCTTTCAAAAAGACTGAAATGAAACTTGAATTTTTTTTTCCTCTAGCTAATGGAATTGTTCCAACATGATGTCATTTAGTTTGGCTATTTAAGGTACTAGAATTTAACAGACGACCTTTCTAATAAATATGTGTGTGGATCAGTGGTCTTCATTGATTTTATTTAATGAAATCTTACCTGTGAAGTCTGGACCTGTACCGTTAATTTATGCACATTTAAAAAATCAATTTGGTATATGTGATTTTAAACTAAAATATTATGTAACTTATAAACCATAAAACATGTAAAGCATGAGGTAAAAACTATTATGATAGAAGGTTAAATGAAGATTTTTCTTATCCCTGAAATCATCTTAGATACTGTGGTTGCTCAGGGCTGAAAGTGACAGGTGTTGCCTTAGGATAGCTTTAGGCAATGGGCAGTGTCAGGAAACAGAGAAGATTGGGCTTCTTTCCTTTCGTGTTTCCTGGCATCTTGTTGAAATAGTTGTCCTTACTCTTGAACCTTTACAGTGTGTGCTGTGTGCTATAGATGGGGTTGGATTAATACTGAACATTCAGAAGTGGAGGATAGAAATAGAGTAAGTCTACTAAAGCCAACTTCTCATGTTTTATCTGGATGCTGTGCCTTAGATGTTTCACTTTCTGATTCATCTCAGTAATTTTCCTTCTTTATTTTCTTAGGCCACGGGAAACTGGGACTCAGTATTTTCTATATGTGTTTCTTCTCTGAGGTCTTATTTCTCTATGGGGTTTGAAGTTAGAATAATTATGGTATGTGAGTGAGCGAATGAAAGAATCATTCCCATAGTCTAAACTATACTGGTTAGGTAATCTTGGTGGGCAAGTAAATTCCTCTGGTTCTGTTTTCTTGTCTGTGAAATGAAACTCACTGCTAATCCATGTAGTTCTCTGGATTAAGTAAGGTGCATGTGAAGCAGCCGGCACAGGGCCTGGCATCAGAAAAATGCCTTTCAATTATAGTAGAATTATAATCTCAGCAAGCCCTGTCCTTGGAATTCTTTAAAGTATTTCTTGAAAGTCCTCAGTCACTCTGGCCAACACTAATTTTCCTAACCTCAGAGCTCATAGATACCAAAATGGCATGTGGTACAATATTTGCTGGGCAAGGTTATATAATTATGTACCTGTACACTTGTTTTTTTGGAGGGTGGAAACCAAGTCTTAACTTTGTTTTGTGGTTGGTTACCTTTTTTGCCTTTCTCCTCAATGCCATGCTGAGTGAGTAATCAAAGAACTAATTCTTAGTTGTTAGGTTAAAAGTCTTTGTTTTTAATCCTTAGCTGAGGATGGTTTTTCATTGCCTTTAAAGGGAGAGAGGAAGGGAGGAAGGGAGAAAGAAACATTGATCAGGCAGACACACACACACACACCCACCCCAGTTGCCTCCTGTAGGCACCTCTTCTAGGGAATGAACCCACAGCCGAGGTATGCACCCTGACTGAAATTGAACCCACAACCCTTTGGTTATGGGCTGATGCTCCAACCAACTGAGCTACACTGGCTAAGGCAGTTAAAAGGACATTTTTGTGTTGAATCAGAAAACAAATTTTAGTTGAATCAGAATACTTGCATTAGAATTATAGAAGCGTACCCTGGCTGGTGGCTTGGTGGATAGGTGTCGGCCTGTGAACCCAAAGGTCACTGGTTTGATTCCCAGCCAGGGCACATAACCAGGTAGCAAGCCAGGTCCATGGCTGGGGGCAGGTGAAAGGCAACCATACATTGATGTTTCTCTCCCTCTCTGCCTCTCTCCTTTCCCCTCTCTCTAAAAATAATAAATAAAATCTTAAAATATAAATTAGGAAAGAAAAAGTATAGAAGGTAATTGCTTAAGGAACGGGGAGCCAGAAGGAATTTAGAAATTTTGCTAATTGTACTTGGTGCTGAACAGAAGTTAGTACACTTCTGTAGTTTTCCACTGTCAGTCACACTGGATAATAATTATTTTTTGCTATTATTTCTAAGTGACAGATTGCAGAACATATTTTAAGAACTGCCACCCAGCTTGATTTGAAAGATTATGTTGTCGGAATTTTAGACATGGTAGGTAAAGACTTAATTTTACTAAATAACAGGGACCTATGAATCTTGTAAATTACTTTTCTCTTGCAACTGCAAGAGTTTTTCTCTGATTTATTAAGCAAGTAATTGTAAATCTTATTACTGAATAAAGTAAAACTTTTCGTTTCATGTCTTATAAAAAGATATGAGGGACTAATTTTTTTGTTTTTGTTTTTTAAATAAAATTTGATTTTAGAGAGGAGAGAGAAAGTGAGAGAGGAAAAAGCAGTTCGTTGTTCCACTTATTTATGCATTTATTGGTTGATTCTTGTATGTGCCCTGACCAGGGATCAAACCTGCAACCTTGGCATATGGGGTCAAAGATCTAACCCAACTAAGCTACCTGGCTATGGCATCTTATCTTTTAGAATCTGTTTTCTGGTGTTGTTCATTCTGTAACAAGCTTATAACATAAGGCAAGAAGTGTAAACTGTGTGGCTTACTGTGCTAAGATGAAGCCCAATATAATTTGGTTATTTCCAGTTAGCTAACTGCCTCTTAATGAATCAGAATAAGTGTCTCAGTCACTTCCTTTTTTTACAAGTTGTCTTTAGGAGGGCATATGTGCACCCTAAGTAAAACTGAAGGGAGATTATTACTTTCTTACTTTTGCTAAAAGTAGTTACATCCTTATTTTCCTGATGTAGAATTTTAGGTATTACCCCCGAAGCTGAAAGAGGGGCTAATTTTCCACTGTGTGTCTTAGTATCTGGGAAATAATTACATGCATATCAAGCTGAGGCAAGAGGGTTTCCTTGATTGCAAGCAGTGGGATGGATTCTGAGTTAAGTCAAAACTTGGCTTTGGAAGGATACTGTAGGTTTATCCCCAGGATGATGGAAAGTGGGGATAACCAACTTGGATAGGGCAGGAATTAGGATAGTGGGAGCTAATGGCCAATTGTGGTCCCCACTATATCTTGCTTTTATGGATGACACTCCACTCAAGAATCAGAGCTGCCTCTGGGAGAGATTCTGGTTGGCTTGACTGGAGAAGACAGGGTGCCCACGTGGATAATGCAGAGGGAAATTGGGGGTTATAACCCGGGGAGGTGGGAGGAAAGGACCGCAAGGTTAACTGCAGCCTGAGAAATCATTCTTTTCAGGTTATGTGTTAAGTGGCTTCAGTCATAAAGTAGATTACCGAGTGCTGGAGCAGGAAGAGGCTCTCTTTTCCTCAAGAAAGCCCTGATGAGTGAGTGATTCGCTCAGGCTGTGCTGCAGCTGTGGATGCTCAAGCTAGATTTCCTTACCTTAGCATCAGGCTAGAGAATTTGGTTCCTGAGCAATGCCATCTAACATGGATCGGGAAAGAAAATCTCTCCCAATTAGTGGAGAGTCTATTGACAATGAAGTGGACCTTACGCCTCTAATCTGTAATCGAAAAGGAGTAATTAAAGATGAAGGGGAAAAAAACTTAAGTTACTGTTTGTAGAAGCTTGGTAAAGGACCACCTGTGAAAGACCTCACCTGTTTGATAATTGTAAATACCATGAGGTAGATGTGATGGCCTGGACTGCAGCCAGTTTGGGGCCATGAGGGAAGCACCAAGGTCTCTGCAGAGACGGAAGTACCTTTGAGCTGCTCATTGTCAACTTGCAGTCTTGTTATTGGAAAGAAGTCAACCCTTATGTCTTTAAGCCCTTGCAGTGGGTCTGTGGTAACATCAGAATGTAGTTCCTGATACCCTATCTGCGAAATGAGGATCAAGTATTTGTGCCGTGGGGTTAGACTAAGAATTTAATGACTGCCAGCTGCTACTTTTGTTTTGAAATTACTGTCCCTATGATCACATACTACATTGAGTTATATGTGTTAGTTCCCTGTGTTGCTGTTCTACAAACTGGGTGACTTAAACAGCAGAAATTGACCATCTCATAGTTCTGGAGGCTGTGGTCCTAGATCAGGGTGTTGGCAGGGTCGGCTCCTTCTCAGGGCTGTGAGGGAAGGATCTTTCAGGCCCCTCTTTTTGACTTATTGAAGGCCATCTTCTTTCTGTCATTACATCATCTTCTCTTTATGGATTTACCCTTTTTATAAGGACACCAGTCAAGTTAGTCATACTGGATCAGGACTCACTCTATGGAAGTTGTAACTTGATTATTACTGTAAAGACTCTTCAGATACAGTTGCTTTCTGAAGTACTAGCAATTAGAACTTCGATATACCCTTTCTGGGGGAGGGGTACAGTTTAACCCATAATAGTACACATATAATACAACATTGTATCAATTAATTTTTAGTTTCTCACCCCTTTTCTGATAACAATAAATCTTTACCAAAAATCATATATATATATAAAATTTTTAGAGAGAGGGGGAGGGAAAGAGGAAGAGAGGGAGAGAAACATCAATGATATCAATGTATGGTTGCCTTTCACCTGCCTCCAGCTACAGACCTGGCTGGAAACCTGGCTTGCATCCTGGTTAAGTATGCTGGCTGGGAATTGAACCAGCGACCTTTGGGTTCGCAGGCTGGTGCCTTATCCACTGTACCACCAGCCAGAGCCGCCTAATACTTTTTAATGAAAAATCCCCCCTGCTCCCCGAAAGGTTCTTTTTTTGCAAATGACTTTTAACTTAATGCCTCCAGGTTCTAGAATCTAGAGTCTACTATCAATTAGGGCTGGTGAATGGGCCATTTGTTGTAGTTTTAGTGTGGTGACCATCAGCTCTTACATCACTCTTGGTTTGGGTTTTCACTTCAGTTACTTTGAAGCCCATAATTGAGATATGCAAGAGCCTGATGTTTGCTATTCCATATTCTATAGATTCTTTAGGATAAAGAATCATTGTGGTCACAGTCATACATATGTTGTGGGCCCCTTGGCGTGCTTGGTGAGTTTATAGTAGGTGATGTTCTGGAGAATGACCCTAGCATTGTGCCCAGGAAAGGCTGTTTCAGGCTATTTAAATTGCGATCTTTGACGGCACTCCTAAACACTAAACACGTCAGCCTCCAGAGTTACTTCAGTAGTGGGGGGGGGGGGGGGGTCTTGCTTAAATCATATTACAAGTATAAGCATTTAAAAATGCTGAAATTTCCACCATTGTAGAGTTTCTTCAACTCTTTTTAAATCTGGAAAAAAAGTGTTAATCCAGTGTTGGTTGGTATAGCTGCTTTACTTGGCAAATATTTCATGCATTGAGACCATTATCTCTGGAATGGAGCAGAGTAGTTTAAGCATTAAATAACTTCCTTGTCTGGACAGGTTTTTTTAATTTAATTTTTTTATGATCACTTTTAGATGACGTGTGTTTGTAGGGGCTTGTCTTTAAATAAAAGACATAATTGAAATACAGCTGAATAGGAATCAGGAGTGTGATTCAAGTATAAGGTAAAATTGATAACGTCCCTTTAGCTTTATAGATGAATTATTTTATGGTGGCCTATTTCTGATAAAGCTTTTTTAAAAACTAAAAGTGCATTTTCCTATACCCCTATCCATCCTGATGGCAGCAAAAAGAGAAAGGATGTTTTCGCACTTCCCTTAGCAGTGATAGTAGAAATTGGCTTATTGCTTGAAAATCTATATTTACCTACTGGTGTGCCATTAAAAAGGGATTTTATAGCCTGAATCCCATTTTTTATTTAACATAAGACACAAGGAGTTACATTTTTCATATTGACAGATTGTGGAATGAATAGGTGGCTTGAATGGTCTTTTTCATTTAGAGTGTTACATAACTGTTCAAAACCTATGTATGCCAAGGAGTTGGAAATGTTTACATGTGAGACAAAGCACATGGTAATAGGTTTGGTTCTCTGCATCCTGCAAATTTTTAACCTCCCAGAGCCAGGAGCTCCTCCTAGGAAGGAAGATCACCACTCTTTCAAGGGTGCACTTGTAGCCAGCCTCCTGCTCATGCTGACCTCCCAGCAATATCTAAAGTCAACTCTTGGTGCTGGGGGTGGGGGGTGGGGGGGAGTCTGGCTGGCAGTCACTCAACTGTCATCCAGTTTAATTCACATGGTGAATCTCACCACCTATGATGACTTTCGTTGGGAAAAAAGCCCAGTAATTTGAATCTGGTCAAGCCTCTTGGTGAAATGCTGGGGATAGAGCATAATATAAAATGACACTTGGAGTGCAATCAGTGAAACCCAGAGTGAGAGGAATTTTATTTCTTCCTCATATGACTTCGTTTATTCAGCAAATATATTAAACAGTTTAAAGAAGCAAAAAGAACCTTTGGATTAAAAGATTAAAGAGAGATATATCAGTCAAATTCAATGTGCGGGCTTTAGATCTTGATTTGATCAAATAACTTAAATGTCTTTTGAGATGGAGAAATTTAGATATGGGATGTTACCTGATTTATGATATTATTGTTACTTTTTAGATATAGACAATATTATAGTGTTGGAATTGTATTTTAAATAGACTTCTTATCTTTTAGTTTTAGATCTTGACTTACTTATGGAGGATATTATGTCTGCAATTTGCTTTAAGTTAATCCAATTGGAATAGAGAATGGGTCAAAGTAAAAAGAAATAAGATTTTTCATATAATGTTGAAGATAGAAGACATATGTGGAGACTCTTTGTTTTTGAATATTAAAAAATTTTATAATAGAAAATTTAGAACAATCATGACCTTCTTGTGTTCTATTTTTTATGAGGACTGCTGACTTTATAAGACCTACTCCTTTTTAAATATTATTTTTCGTCTTAAGTATATTTTATTTTAATTATTATTTTATTACACTTGTCCTAATTCTCTCCTATTGCTCTTCCCTGTGCTCTCTCCACCCACTCCCAGCTCCTAGAGTCAATCCCTACCTTATTGTCCATGTCCATGGGTTATTTATGACCTGTCCCTTGATTAAACCCCTGCTCTTTGTTCACCCTTATTCCACCCCCACCCCCACCATCTTTGTCAGTTTGTTCTTTGTTTCCATGCCTCTGGTGCTATTTTGCTTGTTTGCTTTGTCATTAGGTTCTTGTTATAGGTGAGATCATATGGCATTTGTCTTTTGCCACCTGGCTTATTTCATTTAGCATAATACTCTTCAGTTCAATCTGTACTGTTGCAAAAGGTAGGAGTTCCTTTTTGCTTTCTGCTGCTTAGTATTTCATTGTGTTCTTGTGACACAGTTTTTTGATCCACTCCTTTACTGATGGGCACTTAAGGCTGTTTCCAGCACTTGGCTATTGTAAATAATGCTGCTGTGAACAAAGGGGTGCATAGGTTCTTCTGAATTGATGTTTCAGGATTCTTTGGGTATAATCCCAGCAGTGGAATCTCTGGATCAAAAGACAATTGCATTTTTAGTTTTATGAAGAAATTCCATACTGTTTTCCCTAGTGTCTGCACCAGTCTGCATTCCCACCAACAGTGCATTAGGGTTCCCTTTTCTCCACATCCTCATCCTTGCCAGCACTTGTTGTTTGTTGACTTGTTGATGATGGCCATTCTGACAGGTGTGAGGTGATATCTCGTTGTAGTTTTAATTTGCATCTCTCTGATGGCTAGTGATGTTGAACATACTTTCACATGCCTAGGGCCCTCTGTATGTCCTCCACAGAGAAGTGTCTGTTCAGGTCCTTGCCCATCTTTTAATAGGATTATTTATCCCCCTGGTGTTGAATTGTATGAGTTCTTTATGTATTTTGGAGATCAAATCATTGTCAGGTATCATTGACAAATGCATTTTTCCATACAGTTGGTTCCCTTTTTATTTTGCTGATGTTTTCTTTAGATGTGCAAAAGTTTTTAATTTGATGTATTCCGATTTGTTTATTCTTTCCTTTATTTCCCATTCCCTAGAGGATGTATTGGCAAAAATATTGCTATGTGTGATAGCTGAAATTTTACTGCCTATGTTCTCCTCTAGGACTTTTATGGTGTTGTGGCTTATGTTAAAGTTTTTTATTCATTTTGAGTTTATTCCGATGTAGAGTATAAGTTGGTGGTCTAGTTTCATTTTTTAGCTTGTATCATTATAGTTCCCCCAACACCATTTGTTGAGGAGGCTATTTTTACTCCATACTCCTGTTTACTTTGTCACATACTAATTGACCATAGGGACCTGGGTTTATTTCTGGACTCTTTATTACTGTTCCATTGATCTATTTGTCTATTCTTATGCCAGTACCAGACTGTCTTGATACACAGTGGCCTTGTAATATAGTTTGATATCGGATGTTGTGATCCCTTTTGCTGAGGCTATTCAGGGTTGTTTTTGGTTCCATATAAAATTTTGAAATATTTGTTCTAAATCTGTGAAATATATCACTGGTATTTTAATAATAGGGATTGTGTTGAATCTCTAGATTGCTTTGGGTAGTATGGACATTTTAGTGATGTTAGTTCTTGAGCATGGTATATGCTTCCATTCATTTGTATCTTCCTTGATTTCTTTCTTCAGTGTTCTATAGTTTCTGAGTACAGGTCTTTTGTCTTCTTGGTTAACTTTATTCCACAGGTCTTTTGTCTTCTTGGTTAACTTTATTCCCAGGTACTTTGTTTTTATTGTTGCTATAGTAAATGGGATTTTTTCCTACTTTCATTTTTTGATGTTTCATTGTTGATATACAAAGACACCTTTGCTTGATGAATATTGATTTTGTATCCCACCGTTTGGCTAAATTCACTTATTAGTTTGAATAGCTTTTTGGTGAAGTGTACAGGGTTTTCTATGTACACAATCATGCCATCTGCAAATGACAGTTTTACTTCCTCTTTTCCAATTTGGATGCCTTTTATTTCTTTTTCTTGTTTTATCACTGTGCCTAGAACTTCCAATGCTATGTTGAATAAAGGTGGTGAAAGTATAGACACCCTTGTCTTGTTCCTGATTTTGTGGGGAAAGCTTTTAGTTTTTGCCTGTTGAATGTGATGTTGGCTGTAGGTTTTTTGTATATGGCCTTTATTATGTTGAGGTATGTTCCCTCAATTCCCTCTTTGCTGAGTGTTTTTATCATAAATGGGTGCTGTACTTTGTCAAATGCTTTTTTAGCATCTATTGATATGATCATGTGATTTTTGTCTTTTATTTTGTTTGTGCGATGTATTATATTTATTGCGACTATTATATCAATCTTGCATTCCTTTGATGAATCCAACATGAGTATGGTGGATGATCTTTATAATGTGTTACTGGTTCTGGTTCTGGGTTGCCAATTTTGTTGAGGTTTTAACATCTATGTTCTGTGATACTGGTCTGCAGTTTTCTTTCTTTGTTGTGTTTTGGAATTAGGATAATACTGGCATCATAGAAAGAGTTAGGGTGGTGGTGGTCTTTCCTCTTCTTGAATTTTTGGGAATAGTTTAAGAAGAATAAGAGTGAGTTTTTTAAATGTTTGGTAAAAGCCATCTGGCCCAGGGCTTTTGTGTGCTGGGAGTTTTTTGATTGTACTGCTTCAGTTTTACCAGTTGTCTGTCTATTCAGTCTTTCTGCTTGCTTCTTCTTGATTCAGGCCTGGAAGATCATATGTTTCTATAAACTTTCATAGCTGGATGTTTTTTGGGTTCTTTTCCAGCTCTGGTGCTGTAGCCTGGGGAACCAGCTTGGACTTTAGACCCCGCACTTCTCAGGGAGACCTCACACCTTCCCCACTGCTGAAACTTCCCTCTGGCCTTCAGCGGCTGCCTGTGTGAACCAAGACAGCCCTCTTGCATCTCGTACGCACTATGAACCAGTCACGTTGTGGTGATGTGGTTTCTTCTGTCTGTCCATGGTTATAAGGCTTCTCTCCAGCAATTGTTCAGTTGGTTATTCTGGATGGTTTCTCTACAATTTAGTTGTAATTCCAAATTGGTCCTGGGAGGAGGTTAATGTAGCTTCCAGTAACTCCTCTGTCATCTTAGATCCCTTCTTTTTAAATGTTCTTGAAGTAATAAATATTTTAATATACTGTATAACCTTTTACCCCAAAGTAAGCAAAATAGAAATACAGTCACTCACTGAAGCAACTAATCCTCAAAATATTCACAAGTTTCATTTAATGACTCATTTTCTTTTAATTGAACTTGACCCTTTGAAATAACTGGGATGTTTATTCATCAGACTCTCTCTCTCTCTCTCTCTCTCTCTCTCTCTCTTTTTTTTTTTGAATGCCTTTCTAGGAATTAGGGGATGTTTGATTATCAATAGGAAGATTCTTTATTTGCTGAGTGCAATTCAAAGTCATTAAAGGGAGTTTAAAATGTGAAAGAATCAAATGGGAGAGCTTGGGGGAAATGAATAAGTCTGTTCTCTTGCCCTGGGTTCATTAAGGTCAAATGAGGTACAATTTAATGTTTTGCAGGTTCATTATAAACTGAGTCAAAGGACAATCTTTCTACCTCAGGTCCAACATTTCTGTGTGAGCACAATAGCTGCATAGAACATGGCCAAGGTTTCGAGGTCACACCTTATATCTTAAGTTTAGATAGTTGAGATACGCCTGAATTTACAGACAAATTTATCCAGTCTAAGCACTAAGCCATTACTTCTATTTTTGCATTTTATTTCACGCTGCAGAGATTCCTTTGGAGTGCCCACTATGTATTCAATTCTGTGTTAGGCACTGAGGAACAAGGCAACCCAGAATTGTGGTTTTTTACTCTTTTGTTTAACTTGAATGTGAACTGTCACCTGCTCTTATTGCTTACCCATATTCTCCTTATCTTTGTTGCCTTTCTCTTTTACTATCAGATTGCTCTCTCAGCTTCTAATGGTGATACATGCCCATGGTGATGGTAAATTATTTGGGCCTGTGAAAAAGATGTAATTAAGTTGAAGCAGTTTGAAAGTGGAGGGAGGGAAGATGGGTGCATAGCTACCATTTATGTGCATGTAGAACTTGAACTTACTCCATTAAAAATACTGCAAGGTAAGAATCATTTCTGTTTTACAAGGGAAGACCGGAAGCCTATAGAACTTGAGCAGCTTTATCAGGGTCTCATGGCTCCTAAGCATCCTTGTTGGTCAATGCACCCAGGCCTGGACGAAGTTGAGGTCATAACTACCCCGCCATATACATTCTCCACAGTGCAGGCAACAAAGGCAGCTTTCACCATGATGTTGTTTCTTACGAATTCTGTATGGGGAAGCTGAAGGGCAGGGAAGAGGGACACTTGGGAGCTAAGCAGTCGTGGTTTTTAGCAGTTCACTTTGGGCACCTGCATGAACTTCAAGGTTGTTTAAATTAGACCTATAGCTCAAATATTTTTTTGGATGAAAGAGGGGCACTGAAAGAACAGACACTGCTAGGTTTGGTTATTCTGAAATGGTTTTACTGGTGTTTTGTCTGCATTGCTGCTTTGTTTGAACCTTGAGCTAAAAATGCCTCCATGATGTTATATATAGAGAGATCTCTGTGAACAAAGCTGCTGTGAGCCTCCTGCACCAGCAGGAAGGCAATATCTTTCTAAAGCTTGCACCTGATGTTACCTTTGTGGTTTCAGGTAAGAAAGAGATAAAAAGGGTAAAAAATTTACTGTAGAATCTTTTGAAGGTACATGAAATGTGTGAAGTAGTAATAAATGGCTGATCCCAGTTGATGTAGAGGTGCTCTGGGTTGACCAGGACGATGTGTGTGCCCATCTTCAGCTTTGGGCTCCTTGTTCCTCTAGGACTGTTATGTGAAGATGACTATACCAGTGATGAGACTGGTTTTGGAGCAGAATGTTTGAAAACTGAAGGTGGATAGAGAACAGCTTTTCAAGTGATGGACAGTAAACCATAGCATTGGAGAAGTTACTTGGGCTGTAGTAATTCATGGGCTAATGACTGAGATACACAGTAAGTGGTGTTTCTTGGTCACGGTATGGTAGGGATTGATTGGCTGGATGTGTGTTTTAAATGGACAGTCTTTATTTGGTTTTATTATTTAAGTTTTCACATGAGGATATTTTTTCATTGGTTGTTAGAGAGGAAGGGAGAGAGAGAAGCATTGATCAGTTGCCTCGCATATATGCCTGGACCAGGTATTGTATATGCCCAGATCGCATACTGAACCTGCAACCTAGGTATGCATGCCAACTGGGAATTGAACTTGCAACCTTTCAGTTACGGGACAATGCTTCAACCATCTGAGCCACACTGGCCAGGGCTAAATGGACAGTCTTACTGGTAGAACCATAGGCTTGTTTCCTGGACCTCATTCCAGATCTTTTTTAATGTAGTTGTTGGCCAGAGCAGATTTGAGATAAGCATTCATTTAATTAAATAAGTTGTCATGAACTTCATTCTGCAGTAGCTTACTTGAGCTAACTCATTTAATAAGAACAAATCCCATTGTTCTGGCTTTCTACTTTATATGACTACAAAAGCCACGTAGAAATAAAACCCTTAAGTTTCCTTCAATGTTTTAGGTACTACGCTGGTTAATACTTTAGCAGTCTATGCTTTCTTATTAGTAGCAACTTTTTTCCGAGTCGAAGGTGTTTGGCCTGTTATCCATCCGAAATCAGGAAAAACGTTATTTTATTTGAAAAGTCTTTTTTTGGAGAGCCTATTGGAGGATCTCTCTGAAGGTTGGCTCAACCAAAAGAATTTTCCAGTTCAGTTGACATTTTTTTTGCAGCGTGTTTGTGGTTTTGGCATGGTTCAAAATATTTACCATCACAAGTTTCTTTGATAACAAGGCCAAAAAGAATTATTAGTATAATTTCCCAAAGTTCTGTAGTAATTATCAAACACTTAGAATGTGTATTTTTAATGAGAAATGCAAACATCTTGCCATGTGCAACAACAACGTGGATGGATGGACCTTGAGCACATTAAGTTGAGATAAATCAGAGAAAGACAAGTACTGTGTTTCATCACATGTGGAACCTAAAAGCCATACTCTTTATCTTAATTAATTTAATCATCCCAATAAGTAATAGCCCTATGGTGTAGTCACTGTAATCTGCAGTTAACATGTAAGAAAAGTAAATCATGAAAATGAAGCAACTTCTTTATAGACACGAAAGTATTCACCATACTCAAGTATTAAGAACCAAGTACACAAAAATGAACATTCGTGCTAGTTCTTTTCTGACCAAAAATTATAAGCCATATATTACATTTCTGTTCTGTGCATTGTGGCTTCCCTGCTTTGTTTTCTGTATATTTCCCAATGCCTTTTTCAGTCTGGATAAGGGTTTAACCATGAAGTTATGAAAACCAGATCAAGAGCAAAGGATTCTATAGAAGATTTAAAACATCAATGACCACAACATCTGTTTCTAATTATGGTTTGAATCTTCTCATTCTGGTTCTACCTACAATGCCTGTTTCACTTGTTTTTTGTGGGGGGTGTGGGGGGTGTGGTGGGGGAAACTACTCTTAAGTTTTAATTGAAGAGTAGGTAGGTTTTTCCTATTTGAAGCATTTCCTGTGTCGAGAAAAATGGGTCCTTCCCCCCACTAGGATCCTTGTATCTTTCACTTGGCTCCACTGAAACATAAATGTTTTCACAATTATTTTACAGCTTTGTACCATGGATGTGGGTTCGTGATACAGCCTTTCCTATAAGTCAGCCAGGCAAGTGCTCAGCTAGCTGCCTTCTGAGCAGTCTGGCACCAAGTAACAGGCAAGAGTCACACAGTAACTTTTTTATTCACTTAGCTTTTATTGTATGCAAGTTCACTCATAATAGAACATTAACATATATCAATATCCTATTCGTACTTAACAATCTAAGAGAATTCTCTCTCTCTCTCATACACATACACAAACACACAGAGCAGTCAATGAGGGCTCATGAACCTGAGTGCCAGTCTCAGCCTGCA
This sequence comes from Noctilio leporinus, assembly GCA_004026585.1. Lineage (NCBI taxonomy): Eukaryota > Metazoa > Chordata > Mammalia > Chiroptera > Noctilionidae > Noctilio > Noctilio leporinus. The sequence continues at coordinate 56,662 of PVIW01005066.1, forward strand.
GGTCGGGAGACAGCATGGTGGACAAAGAAGTTGTCAGCATTTTGCAAGGAAGGATCTCTGGAGCTAGGTGGCCAGTATGGCAGATGAAGTCCAGCAGGGCAGAGCCTCCGGTGGCCAATGCCAAGGGAGACCAGCATGACATGGAGCAGCACTCTGGTGTGTGGAGCTTGGTGGTCTCAGCAATGGTCTGGGACCGGCCTCAGCTGTACCTTGAAAGTGGTGTGCTCCTCCCTTCTGGGTCTTTTTGACCAGTGACTTAGCACCTCTGACAGCAAGTGTGGAGTTCCCCCCAGAAATCAATCTATGGGTGGTCCCACTTTGCAGACATCGCTGTTCTGGTCATGTGTGCAGATACCTTGTGTGTCTCTGCCAGATATGTCTGGCATGACGTAGATAGTTTCCCTCTGAACCAAAGTGCCATGGCTGACTGACAGACATCTTGGTTGACATGAGTGACTCCACTTTGCTTATATACTTGATGTTATCTGGACTGGACCAATTCCATTTTATCGGTCCTGCTCTCCACATGAGTGGAGTGTGAAATGCCTTTTTAAAAAACCTTCTAGCCAGTGGCTCCCAAACTTCAGCAGAATGATCTGGAACTGTTTAAAATGCAGATTACTGAGCCCTGCCCCCAGGTCTTGGGGTGGGGTCCACACACTTGCATTTCTAACAGGGTCAAGTTGATGTTGATACTTCTAGCTTGGAACACAGTTACAGAAACACTTTTTTATCAGTTGAAACAAACAAAAAAAATTGAATGGACATCTTAGTCTGAACTGTTTATTCCTCAGGATGAGTTGTTAATAAGCTTTCCGTATGAAGAGTGATGAACTAGTGACTGTTAGGTCAGAGAGAAAGGGGTATCAGAAGATTACGGAAATAGGCTCCAGATTTGTCGTTCTCTTCAAAATTGCTAACCATCCATTTTGAATTGAGAGGAGGAAACAGAAAGGCAGACTTTTAACTTTGAAGGAAAGTGGAACTTCAGATTTGAGTGTCTTCTGTTTTGAGTCTTTAGGTATTTTTATGTGTTTATCAAAAGTCCAAAAGCTAACTTCAGTTTGCATTATTTCTGTAGGGTAGAGATTACACAATAAGAATTGGATATAGATTTTAAGCATTTTATGGAAGCCATTAGAGTTTAAAATAGTTTCCTGGTCCTACATGAAATAAAATTAATAAATCAGTGTCCTTAAAATAATTTCACATATTGTGTTATTTAAATAAAGAAGTAACCCAAACTCCTAAAGACAGAAAGTAAAATGATAGTTACCAGGGATTTGGGGGTAGGGAATAGGACAGATGTTGCTTAAGAGTATACATTTACAAGTTGTAAATAAATAAACCCTAGAGATCCTCAATGCACAGTATAGTAAATATAGACAATATTATATTATAATCAATAAACTCACTGAGACTACGAATTATTCCAACCACTAAAAAAGGATAATTATGTAATATGATAAAGGTGCTAATTATCACTTCAATGGCAATCATATTATACAATATATAAGTAGAACTCACATGTTATACACCTTAAATTTATACACTGTTGTATATCAAATATAGTTCTCTTTTTTAAACTATATTTTGTTGTTCATGCTATTACAGTTGCCCCAGTTTTCCTCTATGACTTCCTCCACACACATATTTCAATAATAAAAGGAAATTATATCTTTAAGATTAATGAAAATTTGAATCTTGAGATTATTTGGGGGCTGGAACTGTTATTGAGACTAGGGAATCAATCTCAATAGTTTTACTGCCTTGAAATCATACAGTAAAACAAAGGGTTGCAACATTTTTTGCCAAATAAAAATATTTTCCCAGGTTTGTTAAATGAGCTTGCTATTCTCTAAAATTTACATTTGTTATATATAAATACATGTTCTGAAATTCTTTAAGCTGTTTGTTTTTGTAAATAGTTTGAATGCTATGAAAGTGTTTATTCTACATGGTGATACATATCAATTCTTGATCAGTAGAGAAAAGGAAAAATGCAAACATGTGCAAAGGTTACCCTTGGTTTTCCTGTGATGCAGTCACTGGAGGTAGACCTTTGCACCAGCATGCAACATCCTTTCCAGGAATTTATAATCTAGTGCCAAAGATGGACATTTAGCAAATCAGTTGCAATAAAATGATGTGGATTTGACTGTAGCCTGAGGGGAAGGAGTGCAGTGGAAGCTGGTAATAGGGAGTGGTCAATTCTGCAGAAGTGAGATTTGAGTCAACAGTGTAAATTCTATCATAGAAGTGGTAAGATACGTTAATAATGTTTATAATACCAAATAGAAAATGGTCAGTGTTAAAGGAGGCAAAGTGCTTGTTGTTTCTAGAGAAAGAAATTACTTCTGTTTTAGATTAGGGAAGGCCTCAGTAAGGATAATGATAATTTTGCTGTACATTTAGCAGCAAATTTCAGTTTGCAAAGAACTTTCTGCAGGTCCTACTGAAAATGGTTGGAGGCAACTGAGATACATTAGCTATTGGCTCAGACAGGTGGTATGATGTACCTAGGGCCACTCCATGAGTGATTACACAAACATGTGTTTGAGTTCAGCATTTGTGACCGTTTATCCCACAAAGAACGTGAGAGATCACTCATCACACTCCTTGGTCCCCGCTCCCCTTTTTGCCTGTGATGGTTTCCCATCACATACTGGGGTAAGTCTTCCATGCCCTGCAAAGCCCACATAATCTGCCTCCTGTGTTCCCCCCAAGACTAGCCTTTGACCAGCCTCCTTGCTTACCCTGCATGCTAGCTGTTTCAGGAACACACCGAGTTTCTTTCCACTCCAGGGTTCTTCTACTCCAGTCACGCATAGGAAGCCGTTTCCAAACCCCTTCTTGATTTTGTTCATTGTTAGAATATCAGCTCCTAAGGGAGGCGTCCCTGACCTTGGCATCTAAAGTGCACCCCACTGTGCACTGTCCTGTCAGCCTCCATTTCTCTGCTCTGTGTTATTTTTGTTATGACACTGAGCACTATTAGAAGTTATAATTATTTGTTCCATCTGCTTATTGTCCTGTATTTCCAATTAAAATGTGAGTTTCCTGATGGAATTTTTTTTGTTCACCACTGTTTCCCTAGTGTCTGGAATATAGAAAGCACTTGGTAAGTATTTATTAAATGAAGAAATGAACCTTTAATTGCTTATGGTAGGTTTCCAAGAGTCAGAAAAGAGAAAGATTAAAATGACTAAACATTTTCCAGCTTATGGAAATCTAGAATTCATTTGGGACAAACCTAATGTGAAACACAAACAAAAATATTTTTTTATTAAAAGTATAATTGGCATATAAATATTGATATTATATTAGTTTCATGGGGTGCAACGTAGTGACTTGACATTTATATACCATATGCTGTTGAAACACTATTGATGTTAATAGTTTCATGGGGTGCAACATAGTGATTTGACATTTATATACCATATGCTGGTCAAACACAACTCTTAATGTTATTTTGGGTTGTTGATTGCTAATACATAGAACTATGATTTATTTTTATGTATTCATTATTCAACCTTGTTGAATTCCTTTATTAGCCCTAATATGTCTTCCTTTAGTGCGTATGTAGTTGCCTTACAATATTCTATATGCCAGATAATGACACCTGCAAATAGAAATAGTTTTACTTCTTCCTTTCAAATTTGAATGTCTTTTATTTCCTTTTCTTGCTAAATTGCCCTAGCTAGAACTTGGAGTGCAGAACTGAATAGAAATGCCTCTGATAGAAGTGGTGAGAAGAGATGCCTTTTTCTTGATTTTGATCCTAGTGAGAAGGCATGCAGCCTTTCACTATTGAGTATGATGTTAGCCATACATTTTTCATAGATGCCCTTTATCAGGCTGAGGAAATTCTTTTTTTTAATAAACATATTTTTAAAGATTTTATTTCATTATTTTCAGAAAGAGGGGAAGGGAGGAAGGCAGAGAGGGAGAGAGACATCAATGTATGGTTGCTTTTCACCTGTCTCCAGCTACGGACCTGGGTGGAGACCTGGCTTGCATCCTGGTTATGTGCCCTGGCTGGGGAATCGAACCTGCGACCTTTGGGTTTGCAGGCTGGCGCCTTATCCACTGTGCTACCAGCCAGGGCTGAGGAAATTCTTTTATTCCTAGCTTGTTGAGTGTTTTTATTATGAAAGGGTGTTGGATTTTGTTAAATGATTTTATTATAGGAAGCTCAACTTCTAGATTTGATTTCTTTTTATTTATTTAGAAATAGATTTTCAGAGAGACAGACCGATAAACATAGGCTTTGTTGTTCTACTTATTTATGCACTCATCGGTTGATTCTTGTATGTGCCCTGACCAGTTGGGTATCCAACCCACTATGGGGGTGGGGCTCTAATCAGCTGGCTTACTGGTTGGGCCTGATTTCTTTTTAAAACAGGCTTGTGAGGCAAAACTTTCCTTCTTCATCCCCATTGAGTGGAGGTTTGGGAGTTTCACTGCTTTCCTCTGTGAGCTCTCTTAACAACCTTAAACCATCCCAGATGATCCTGGTGTTTGTCCTCTGGGTGCAACTTTAACGAGGGATGCTTCCCTGCAAGTCTCGGAAACAAACTGCTGGAATGTGATGCCCTATCTGATGTGCACACTGTCTCCCTGTTTGTTTTGCAGGTGTAATACTACTGTCAAAGCACTGTTGAATGAGCTGATTGTGAGCTGCTGATACAGTTCAGACCTTGGCAGTTCTCTAATCTTGAACCTTTAGTGTTTGATTGCATTCATTTGTCCTGCAAATAGTCAACAGTGTAAGTGATCTGAAAGTGAGAATATTCCTACAGCTGTTATTATTAATAGGGACGGTTCTAAGGACTGCTGAGACCTTGAAAAATACATGTATAGACTTCCTGAGCATTTATTAAAGACCTCTACTTGTTGGTACCTTGTCAAACAGCCATATTATAGGCATAATTGGGTTGCATGGAACTTCTATTCTTGATGTTAAAAATAACATCCACAGGCCTGGGAACACAAACGTTGCTGGTTCGATTCCCAGCCAGGGCACCTACCCAGGTGGCAAGCCAGCTCTCCAGCCAGGTCCCCAGCTGGAGACAGGTGAAAGGCAACCATACATTGATGTTTCTCTCCCTTTCTTCCCTCTCTAAAAATAATGAATATAATCTTAAAAAAATAATACCCAGCAAAATGAGTTGGTGGAAAATAAGCTGCCAAGTATGAGAGTATTAATTTAGTAAGTTCAGTAGTTTGAGGCATATAAGGCCTATGGTCCATTATTACTCTTTGCCTTCATTAAGGTATTGAAATAGCACTCATATTTCTTAGAACTTTTTTCTTTTTCAAAGATTTTATTTATTATTTTTAGAGAGGGGAAGGGAGGAAGGCAGAGAGGGAGAGAGACATCAATGTATGGTTGCCTTTCACCTGCCTCCAGCTGAGGACCTGGCTGGAGACCTGGCTGGAGACCTGGTTATGTGTTCGGGCTGAGGAATCAAACCAGCAACCTTTGGGTTCACAGGCTGGCGCCTTATCTACTGTGCCACCAGCCAGGGCTCTTAGAACTTTGGAATATTTATTGGAAACAACACACATGTTGGGATCTCTCTTTAGGAGAGGATCCTGCCCCTTTTAGTCAGTGAATGCTGTTAAACGGTATTTTAGTTTCAGTTCATAAGTTTTATATTACAGTTCATCTAGGGTTACTAAAAATGCTGAGATGCTGTGACTATGGCCCTGGCTCTGGCTAATATGGTTCAAAATCCAGTGAGATGCAATGAGAAGGGCCTTATCATTATGTTTTTAATTCTTGCCAATTAGCTTGTATTTATATTACTATTACTATTATTATTATTGACTGTTTTACAAAGCAGAACATTTAAGCCTTGGGTAATAGCTTCCCTAAGGCCATATTCTTAAATGGTGGAGAACGGATTTGATTACAGGCAGCCTACCTCCACATTTTGTACTTTATTTTTTTAATAAGATTTTACCTATTATTTCTAGAGAGAGGGAGAGAGAGAGAGAGAGAGAGAGAGAGAGAGAGAAAGAAAAAGAAAGAAAGAAAGAAAGAAAGAAAGAAAGAAAGAAAGATCAATGTCTGGCTGCCTTTCACCTGCTTCCAGCTACAGACCTGGCTGGAGACCTGGCTTATATGTTGCCCTGGCCAGGGAACGGAACCAGCGACCTTTGGGTTTGCAGGCCGGCACCTTATCCACTGTGCTACCAGCCAGGGCTCCACATTTTGTACTTTTAAGCATATCCTAATTCATACTAATTCTTCAGTACTTAAGTATCATTCATGACAAATACTAAGATGTTAGTATCTTAGAAATCGATTTTTTCAAGCTTTCATCTCACAATTCAAATAAATCCCTTTGGTTGTGTTCTTGACCAAAAAAGTCAGATAGTCAGTCTCTGCTTGAATGCTTCCAGTGCTGAAAAACTCACTACTTAATGTTGGCAATCTTTTTCATTGTTGGAAAGCTAATCTGAAAATCAGGGTAGCTTTGCTAACAATTATAGTAGTATGTGCTGCTATTTATTATTATTATTTTTTTTAAAGAAACAAGCCCTGGCTGGTAGCACAGTGGTTAAGGCGCCGGCCTGTGAACCCAAAGGTTGCAGGTTCGATTCCCCAGCCAGGGCCCATAACCAGGTTGCAAACCAGGTCTCCAGTCAGGTCTGTGGCTGGAGGCAGGTGAAAGGCAGCCATACATTGATGTCTCTCTCCCTCTCTGCCTCTCTCCCTTCCCCTCTTTCTAAAAATAATGAAATAAAATCTTAAAAAAAAAAAAAAGAAAGAAAGAAACAGAGGAAGGTGGATAGAGTAGGGTGGGGAATATTGATAGGAGGAAGAAATATTAATTGGTTGCCTCCTGGCCAGGGATAGAACCTGCAACCTAGGTATGTACCCCGACTGGGGATTGATCCGCAGTCTTTTGTTGTGCAGGATAGAGGTGCAGCTGAGCCACCCAGCGGGGCGTATTGCTGTCTCTGTTTAATCATACAGGCCAATAAATGCTCTAGATTGTTTTTGTAGTGGCTTTATTGAAATAGAATTCATATACCATGCAGTTTACCCATCTTAAGTGTTTTTCTTACATTCATCGAGTTATGCAACAATCATAGTCAATTTTAGAACATTTGCATCACCCTCAACAGAAACCCCATACATTTTAGCTGCCACCTTCCTCTAGACATAGGCAACTGTAGTCTTCTTCAAAAACAAATTTGCTTATTGAGGACAGTACAGAAATGAAATATTATAATATGTGGCTTGTTGTGACTGGTTTCTTTTAATGTAATGCTTTCAAGGTTCACCCATCTTGTTGCCTGTGTCAGAACTTCTTTCCTTTTTATGGATCATTTATGAGCATATACCACATTGTGTTCATCCAGTCATCATTTAATGGACATTTGAGTAGATTTTACTTTTTGGCAGTTACGAATAATGCTGAGGTAAACATTTGTTTTGTTTCAAATGCTTTGATAGCTGAACAGTCTGGTTTCTCCTTTCTCCTGTAATGTATTTACTTGTTGGTTAATTTGAATGTAATATTGAACATGGTTAAATTTTATATGGTTGGTTTTAGTCTGGCTCCACTTTGCTGGATGTGTGAAATTTTGTTTTTTTGATAGATTGTGTGATCTGTTTATTAGCCATTTGGTTAAATCTCTAGTTTCTGTCTTCATCCATATCATAGCTCAAAGGACTGTATAGGTTAGGGGTAGCTTTTCTACCACATGTTCTGTTACCATAAAAGAGGCAGGATCATTTCTCTTCCCAGCTGCTGCTCTGTGTGCAATTAAGGGACTTACACATTTTTTAATCTTAATATGAAGTATTTCAGGTTTTAAAAATACCCTTTTGTTTCTGCTAGCACAAAGATATTCTGCTCTTAACAGGATTGTCCATACCAGTTTCTCATCTCCAGTTTGGTTAGTTGTTTCATGTTCCAGCTCAGATCAGAGTTTGAATTCTGGCTTTTGCACCACTCATTATCCGATTGACCTTGGGCAAGTTAGTTGAAGCTTAACTTGGTTAATTTTCTCATCTGGAAAATGAGAATAGTAGCACACACTGCCTAAAGCAATTGAGAGGATTAAATGAAGGAACTCATACAGAGTGTTCATTGTGCACAGGGTAGTATTTCAACGAAGAAAATGGAAGCTAGAGAATTTTGCATGACCTGCTCGGTGCCAGAGCTGGAGCTCCTTAGATCTTGATCTGTGGAAGAAGAACTTCCTGTTCCTTCTGAGCCTTGTTCCCTTAATTGATCAGTTTCTGAAGGAAATGGAGCTGTGATTGGAGCACACAACCTGTGGAGTTTTAGATTTATTAGTTGACTAGGTTCCACACGGCCCTTCCTCACCAGTGTTGTCTGACATTTTCTTGTGTGTGCTCACAACTGTTGGCTATGCCCCACGGACAGAGATGTCATCCGCAGCTTAAACTCTGCTGGTCACCATATACAGAAAACCCCAGCACGTGAACACAGCCCTGTCCTTTGAGGATCTGCCTACCTACCTAGTGATCATGCAGGATGGCCATCTCTTCGTTCAAGTCTGTGAATTATTATTTATTCAGACTGGAATCATTTTGTTAAGAGAACTGTGTGTAATCTCTACATCATAATCAGGTTTCAGTTATCGCTTGGAGCTATGACTCAGTCTTGTGGAATTTTAAGGACACAAATTAAACATTTCTGGTTGCCTTTTAAAAAGAGATATTTTCTCCTTTGATTTGTCAAACATTTCATCACTGTTTTTTAAAAAGCTATGGTACCAAACTATTATTTGAAGTTACTCATACAGCCAAGCCCCTTGAAGTCTTAGAAAAACTGAAAAGGCTGAGGGAAGATGGTATCGTACTGCTAATTCTCTTCAGATGCGCTTATGGAAATGATACTGAGTTTTCTGTATTCAAGTAGAAGTTATATGTTAATATTTGTGTGTAGTTATGTTTTTTCTGTTATGTTTAGCAGAATATCAGGACCATAGCATATAGGGTATTTCTCAAATTTATGTACAGACCCCTTAACAAAAGCGGAAACATTTTGCAAGAACCCTGTGAATTTATCCAAGCCCCACACATATAAGATATTTAAGTTTTGTTGCATAAAAGTGTTGTTTGACTTCCAGTTATCAGTTCTTGCTTGAGTTGGTGTTTATTAATGAGGATGTTTTGTTCGTTTTATCATAGATGTAAACAACCCTGAACTTGTTGACTTTGGAGAAATCCCTTGTGGTTTTCTACCCCTTTTGAGAATCCTTGCTCCAGAATTGAGCCAATTGGTAGGAAGTGAGGGCTTTGATTCTTTCCAGGAGGTTGCAGGTTGTGTATTCTTGAAGTTCTGGGTTAGGCTATAAACTGCAGTCTTTTCTTCCCAGATTTGGTTTGGTTTCAAGTTTGCAGGTAATTAAAAAAAAATTGTGTTTGTATAAATTTGATCTATCAACTTCAAATATCAGTTGGTCTTTTTTTTAAGATTTCATTTTTTATTTTTCAGAGAGAGGGGAAGAGAGAGAGGCAGAGAAGGAGAGAGAGATCAATGTATGGTTGCCTTTCACCTGCCTCCAGCTACGGGCCTGGCTGGAGACCTGGCTTGCAACCTGGTTATGTTGCCCTGGCTGGGTTCTTAGGCCAGTGCCTTATCCACTGTGCTACCAGCTGGGGCTCAGACGGTCTTATTTACAGTTGACATCCACTTTTTTGTTGAATACTTGAAATTGTGTTATACTGTCTCTGCATTCTTGCTGCTCTCCAATTGCCTTGGACTGTACTGTTGGTTAGGCAGTTTTTGACACAATTGGTACCTGCCTGGTTCCGTGTGTGGCTCTTGGACCACTTATGCAGAAGGAGACGATGACTTGGTTCCTTACCTGGGCTTGTACTTAGCTTCAAATGAGGAAACTGTATTATTAGGTTTTTAGGGCTGTCACATCAGAACTTAAAAACTAGAGAAATTTATTCTTTCCCAGTCCTGGAATCCAGTCAGGGCATGATCTCTTTGAAGGCTTTCAAGGAAAGTCTGTTCTTGTCTCTTCTAGCTTCTGGTGGCTGTTAGCATACCTTGAGTTGTGGCTCCATTTTTGTCCCTGTGGTCCCACTGCCTCCTCTGCTTCTGCCTATTAAATGTCATTGGGCCTCACTCTTGTAAGGATGCTTGTCATTTGGATTTAGGATCCACCTGGATAATCTAGGATAAACACCTCCTCTCAAAATCCTTGAAATCAATCACATCTTTTGCCATGTAATACAGGTTATTGGTGTATAACATGGTTCTGCTCTAACATGGTCTCATTTATTTATTTATTTACTTAAAGAGAGTGAGAGAAATAATTGGTTGTCTCTCACTTGCCCCCAAATGGGGACCTGGACTGCAATTCAGGCATGTGCCCTGACTGGGAATCAAACCGGAAACGCTCTGGTTTGCAGGTAGGCACTCAATCCACCAAGCCACACCAGCAAGGGCTAACACTGTTTTAGAATTGAGGTAAACCCTGTACAACCTGGCATCCTAGAATATGGTTTCACTCCAACACTGTTTGACAATTAGAAAAATCCCCGAACAACACAAAGCATAATAATAACTTTTTAAAAATTATTGTATTACTATTATTTTAAAAAGATTTTATGTATTATTTTTAGAGAGAGAGGAAGGAAGAGAGGCAGAGAGGGAGGGAGATATCACTATGATTGCCTTTCACCTGCCTCCAGCTACGGAGCTGGCTGGAGACCTGGCTTACAACCTAAATAAGAACATTTAAGGGCAAAAAATGTCTCATTCAAAATTAGGGAAATCCACAAAAAACACAAAGTAATAAGAGCTTTTAAGAGCAAAAGATACTTCATTTGAAAATTTTCATTTGAGCATGGATGTTGTATCAATTTGCTTGGAGAATTAAAAAATTTATTAGAATTTTAAGTTCATTTTGTTTGTAGAGTATTAACAGATTTTTTTTTTTTTTTTTTTTTTTGCAAAAAGTACAGAATAGAAGTCAAGATAATGCTGAAGAAAGTTTAGAGGATGAAGATATCTTGTCAAAAAGAAAATGTAGCTCTGGCTGGTGGCATAGTGAATAAGGCGCTGGCCTTCGAACCTAAAGGTCGCTGATTCAGTTCCCCAGCCAGGGCACATAATCAGGTTGCAAGCCAGGTCTCCAGCTGGGTCCTCTGGAGGCAGGTGAAAGGCAATATTGATGTTTCTACCTCTTTCCCTTCCCCTCTCTCTAAAAAATAATAAATAAAATCTTAAAAAAAAAAAAAGAAAATGCCCTCAGTTAATGGTGCTTAGTGGTGATGATGAAGAAAACATTATTTAAAACATATAGATATGTTATACTTTTGGTGAAAATGGCTTTAATAAAGATTTTTCTCTTAATTATAAAAATACAGTAGTATGCTTTTTTTCAATTTTTGGAACTTAGCTCCCTTTTTTGTACCCGTTCTTTATTTCATGTAACATGGATTTGCATAACATGGCCTTTTTAAGGATTCTAACAACCATGTTATATGGTGGTTACCTGTATTTACTCTTTGTCCATAAAAGGTGATATTCACAAGTTCGGTGAGTCAGGATATAGACTTAACTGTTTCGGGGTCAGGGGCACTCTTCAGTCCACTACTGTAACCTAAAGCTCTGCATTGCCGTAGCTGACAGAAGCATGAAGGCAAAATTCTGGATGCTCAACGGAAAATTATCATTCTCTCTCGAAAGCTAGCCCTTTTCCTTCTAGAGATGTGTTGCATCATTCTTTGTTTTTCATTCAGTAGAAGTTTAGCACGAACTAGGCACAGGGCAGGTATATCCCTCACAGGGTGGGGGAAACCCTTCAAAGCATTACAGATGCCAGGTCTGTCTGTAATTGGGTTTGTGTTTCAGGGAGACTCAATGTGTGGCCTTCTTTTCTGAACCCTTAATACCTGCTGGCCATCCAGATGTTTCCCTCACTTGTCTGCCCTCTCAGATTCCTGCTCACAGTTCACATTTGACAGCTTCATTTCCTGGTTGAGCGCTTCTTGTGAACATGAAAATTCACAGTGGTCTTAAGGGAGGAAATGAAGCTAATGTAGTTGATGGATGAGGGGCAGCCAGCATTGTCCCTCATCAACCAGCTACTACTCTCTGGTGAAATCAGAGTAGGACATGGATATGTAACCTGACTGTTTCCAAGGCCTTCTCTCCAGTGTGTGATATGTGTTGTTAATCTTCACCTTCATTATGCTTTCTCTCTTCATGTCCACAACTTGAGTGTTTAGAAAGGGTCAGACCCTGTGCCCAGGTACTTTTGCACATGATCATGTTTAGTCCGCATACACTCCCTAAAGGGAACTGCTTACTATTATCATCCCATTTAATAGATGAAGCCAGCAAGTCTCAGAAGAATTCCTATGGCTAGCACGTGTCTGAACCGTCTTCATCTGAAGTCTGAGTTTTACTGTTAAACTATTCATTCCCTTAACTCATCCTGCAAAATGGGATTTCAGGTTTTAAGGAAACTGCCATTATTTTAAAGGCAATGTAGTGATTGAGTCAAGCTCTACTTGTCTTTGGATATTTTATGGCTCTTCCTCTGGTTTCTTCTTGGTTCTCTCTCAGAATATAGTGTAATGGATCTGGAATGAACAGTTCTCCAGCTTTTTGGGTTTCTCTTCTCTTTCTTAAGTGCTTTAAGTGGAAAGATGTTTGCAGATCAGAGGTGAGGTTTGGAAGGTCTCTCAAGAACTCAGCATGGAGATGTGGAAGGTCAGGAACAGCTCCCTCCGCTTTGGCTAGAGGCGATACAGGCAGGCTGTTTTCTGCTGTGTGAAATTAGAGGCACATTTACATAAACAGTGAAGCTTTACTCTTCACAGTTATCTCTTTGGAGTGTCCTGTCAACTCTGAGGTACCCCAAGTTATAGTGAAATGAATAAACCTTTCTCTTTTATTTTTTCCACTTCCCTATTTTCTCCCTTCTTCAAATATATACTATAAGCACTTACCATAAAACATTATTCTTGGTGTTGGAGATACCAAGTGATGTGATGAACAGAAACGGATGAAAACCATTGTTCCTGTGGGTACTTATATTAGTGGGACAAAGTGGAACCTCCTGGAGAGCAAGAAGCCACAGCATATCATTACTGTCCTGTGGACCACAGTTACATGGTGGGTAGGTTGTTAGGCAATAATTATTTGTTTGTGGGGCAGAGAAATTTTGCAAATATTTGTTTCCCTTTGCTTTCTTCTGAGCTATCCTTTTAATTAATGTACAGGGTGGGGCAAAATTGTAGGTTTACAGTTGTGATTTATTGGAACATAGTTTCTTCTTACATTATTACGTATTAATTATTGCGTTATTTTCCATGTGAATAACTAAACCTGCTTTTGTCCTACTTTGTATTTTCAAGGGAAAATTGCTAAATTAGTCTGGAGTTTTCATTTAGGTAATGTTTCTAATTCTTTTAAAGCTTACCAGCTTTTGTGTCTTGTCCCGCTACAGATGGGCTGTGCTTTGGTTTAAAAGATGGGGCATTAGTATTTACCTAGAAACTTAATCCATGTTTGAGTGTCAACAGATGCCTTCTGAAATCTGACAGTGATTAAGAAAAAAAAACAATTCCTTTGTTTGGTTTGGGAGAGGTGGGGCCAGAATGTAGGAGTTTAGTCACAGGCTATAATTTGAGTGCTTATGCCTTTTAGAAAAATTAAAAGCAGGAAGTAAACCTTGCTTGCTGCAGAGATCTGAGATTTAGGATGGATGGGTCTAATTTGGATTTGCATTTGTATTTAATGGCTCAGGGCCCTTTTCTGTGGGCTGGTGCACATTTAGCTAATGAATGGCTTCAGGGGAGACCTTGTTGGCCATAGCAGGTCACTCCCAAGCTTTTGGTCTGCAAGCCCCAGAGGAAATCTGGCTCAGTTGTCACCTGACTCTCCTAAGGAGCTGTTTCCCACTGCTCCCTTGCCTGGATTGTTAGTTTATAAAAATAAAAATCGATTCCCAGCCAGGGTACATAACCAGGTTGCGAGCCAGGTCTCCAGCCAGGTCCCCAGCCAGGTCCATAGCTGGAGGCAGATGAAAGGTTTCTCTCCCTTTCTTCCTTCCTCCCTGCCATTCTCTCTGAAACTAATTAATAAAATCTTAAAAAAAAAAAAAAAAAAAAAAGTGATAAATATATCAACATAGTGATTATATTAAAAAAAATTCTAAGGGCCAAGGCAGAAGTCCAGGTGTCAACTCTCAGTTATTAAATTGCCTCTTCCGGCCACCAGCTTTCCAATTTGTAAAGCCATTAAGTTGAGTTCAGACTGTTGATTCCATTTCTCGAGTACAGCTTGTTGGCTCTGTGGTTTGCTCCCTACAGAGGACCTTTCTTGCCTGACCTCCGGGGATCTTGTTGGGTTCACAGATGCTGCTTCGGTTTGGTGGGGGGTGGCCTGGTGGCTTCTGACAATTAGGAGGAAGCAACTGAGAAGTGATCTGGACCCCCGTAGAGTGGTGGTCTGCCACCCCCAGGACAGATCTGCTTTGTGTTCAGGAAACTGCCAGCCAGAGCCAGACCCCAATTCTCACTGGGACCCCACGTGTCCGCTCTTTAACGGCTCTTTGTACTGAGTGGATGTAAAACCAAGTGTGTTCATTGTGACTTTTGGGAGAACTTGTTGAACCCCACATTTGACTTGACAATAAGGAAGCTTTTGGTTGTGACTTACGGTGATTCTGTATGTGGTGGAAGCCTAGGTGTTTAAATGTGTATATTTTTAAAACTAAAAATAGCTTTCAAAACTGAGTAACCAAGTAGAAAATAGAGGGAGGTGTTTTTCCTCCATTAAATTACAGCTAAAAATGAAGACTGAGCGTTGGAAAGAAAATGTAGCTGTTTTGCAGCCCGCTAACGAACCAGGATGTAGGCGTAGGGCAGCAACACTTACGCTTCATAACATCAGGCACTATGAGCCCCTGTTGGTACAGCATAGTGTGTCCTAGGAGGTAGTCTTGCAACACCCCTATCCCCCCACCTTCAAACTGAAACAAAGACCGGTGCCTGTTCAGATGTTTAAGTACCAATTTTCAGGAGTTACAAAGGAGAGAAAAGCATGATAAATAGCACCATAAAAATATAAGAGGCACATTCCAGACTGGACAAAGATCTAGAGTTTTTAATGAAAAAATTACAAATGGGAAATAAAGAGAAACAGGGAGGAAAAACTACAGATTAAAGGTTTTAAAAGACCGGCCAACCAATCCTTGTATGGATCTTACTTGGATCCTGATTTAGTTTGGGAATTTTAACCATGATTGGAAATGGGAAAGTATTAGGAAACTATTTAAAAATTTTTTAGATGTGATTATACCTTTATGGATTAAAAAAAGACAGCCCTATATTTTAAAATGTTTATGGATGAAATAAAATAATTAGATGGCTTTTAAATGATATGCAAGGAGAGAATGTGAGTGAGCACAGTGAAGTAAGATTGGCTGAGCAGTGAGAAGTGGGGATGGGGCTTCTGTTTAATGTCCATTGAAAATTTTCCATTATTAGAAATAAAAGGGAGCTATGCCAAGGTATCTCTGAAAAAGCTTTTTCTAATACAAAAGCTACATATGTTTATTGTAGTAAATTGAGGTAAAGTAAATCTCCTTGAATTAGTTACCTTGAATACTCATTTATGTATGTGTACATAGAAATGCTTCTCAAATTTTTTTTGGATGAAAATGAATGTTATTGTAATCTGCTCTTTTCCCAGAACTGTTTATTTTGTATGTTGTCGTAGGCCACTAAATACTCTTCTAAAAACCTCTATAATTGACTGTAGAGGAATCTTTGATTTAATGCCTATACTGAGATTTTATTTAACTTATCTCCTTATTATTAAATAAGTCGATGCTTACCATTTTGGATTTCATGATTAAAAGTGTTATGGATAAATCCTTCTACTTAAATTTGAACACATATCCTTCTTTCTTTACATAAATTCCTTGGAATTGCTGAGGTGTAATATTTATTTCAAGTATTTTAGGTAGATTTTGCTTATAGCTGTAGTAAACAGTTAGATATAGTAAAGATGCTGTCTTTATAACTCAGGTGTGGTCATGTAGCATCTGTAAAATACCATGACTAGCCACCTAAAAATAGTGAATGCCCCTCCCATGCTCTGACATTTATTAGTCTGAAGGTAAAAATTTCCTTGTAAGCAAGGAACAAAGAAAAAACAATATAAGTTGATTCTGAGTGTTCATATTCCATTCAGTTTGGAAAAATAACTTACTATTTTCATCACCAGTGTTTTAAAAAGCTTTGGATTGGGGAGTTTGGGTGCAACCAGCTACCAGGGTTGTTTAGAGAGCTAATAGAAACATGTATTTTGTAATCAGGGGATGAGTTCTCCCTTTCTCGTGTCTTCATCCTTTATCTTTTTTTCCCTTACCCTGGCAGTGAGGGATTAGACCATCCTTGAAAGGATGGACATGAAATTGAGTTTTGTTTACAAATTCCACCCAGGAGCCTGTATACGTACACCTGCCATTTCTGGATAAGGGAACTTTATAGTAACTATGGAGTCAGATGCTTGATTCTGGAGGTGGGTAGGTAGTGGGTTCTGAAAGGGGTCTCTTTGTGCCTACAGGTAACACAAATAGGAGTTCCATTCTCAAAATGAGAAACAATATGACGCAGGTGAAGGAACTCGTCTAAAGTCAGTGTAAGTGATTCCCACCCAGGCCCTGTGAAGGTATTTGAGAGAATAGAAGTACTCAGGACATCTCCTTAGCCTTATAAACACTGATGTGGATGGAGTTTTGTCGAAAACCTTAGAGGAAAATGGTTAATCCCAGCATGGTAGTTAAAAGCAAAGGCTGTTGTGTTAACAGAGCTGAGTTTAAAAACTGTGCTACTGTAGTTTTGTGATCTTTGGCAAGTCATAAGAACTTGCATCTTAGTTTCCTTATTTGTGAAATGGTGGATGATAACTGGACTTACCTCATAGGGTGGCTTTGAGGAGTAAATGATATAATAAATGAAGTACTACATCTGTTCAAAGTGATATGATTGTTCCTGGTGTGTAACGTGGCCTTATACCTAATAATAATTGGTGTTTTAGCCTTTGTAGCAGCATTTTAAAGCATCTGTCTCATCTAGCACAGTGATTCCATTAATAGGCAGTCAGTAAATGCTTATTACGTGGTCAGTTCGACTGTGTATTATAATGGGTAAGTTTAATTTTTGAGATCAACTAGGATACCTGTTTTTCTTCCTTTCATCATTATTATCTTTTTATTTTTTTGGATACCCTTTTTTTCTGAATTGACCATTTATACCATGCAGAAAGGAACAGATGAGGCTGTTTTGGACTCTGCGGTATCAAATCCATTTTGTATGTAGCACCTACTCTTAACAATGATGATCATGATCACATTGAAATCATACTGTGCACCTCCAGAGCTTCAGCAGATGTGTGGATATTAAGTTATTAATAACTAATTGGGTGCTAATTATGTGCCCAGGAGTTCCTGGGGCTGATAAAGAGGTGTCATCTCCTGTGCCATGTCTCTGTTCAGCTCTGGAATATCACTGTGGCAGATGTGCCAAAGTTAACTTTTGAGCATAAGGTTCCAAACATTGCTTCCCACAAGTCTTGGTTTTATTTTTTGTGCATTGTGAAACCTTTCTATAAAACCGATGTGACTTGCTATAAATAGAAATTCCATGGATTATTTCCAAAGAAGGGGGTGGCCAATGTGTGATGATAGATTTTCATCTCTGAGGCCAACTATGTAATCTGGGGAAAAACTGAAAGCTAAAGGGAATTGACTAGTGGTTCTAAAGCTCAGTGGGTTTTTGGAAGATAACTGTTCTTGATGGGCCTTGAACCTGGATCTTGCAACATTTAGCTTCAGCACTAAGGGTATGCACCCCGACCCCCAGTTGTTCAAACCCTATCCCAGTTGGTAATAGTTTGCCTCCTTTACTATAAGAAATCTTTTGAGTTGGAAATCCTGGTTGCAAGTCAGCATGCTAGGAATGATCCATGATAGCCAAGATTTATGGAACTATATAAAATCAAAAGATATTTTGAATGTGATAACGATTGAACATACCACCTTTTCCCTTATTTTTATCTCCCATTACTTGTAAGCTTTAGATTGCTGGAACTTTTTGCCCCTTGCTTCGTCTTCAAGTCAATCCAATGAGAGAAGGTGGTGTTGCTTTATGGTTGGCCGAACCCATTTTCTGCTAGAAAGTTACAACATTAGGGCTGCCTGGTCTGCTTTGTCTTTCAAAATTAGCTTCATAAATACACATAATTGAGGAGGCTCCTGAGCTTGGGTATTACAATTTCTCCTACCAAACTAAGAGCATTGAAAAAAAGTTGAACCGTTTTCAGACCAGGGATAAAAATATAGTATCAAAGATATAAGGGAAAACTGAAGGTGAAAGTAAACAAATAGAAACCAAGGCCTAGCAAATATTGACAACGATTAACACCTCTTACTGGTTAAGTTGGCAGAAAACACAGTGTTTGGGTTGAACCACAGAGAATCAAAACTATCCATTTGGGTTGTGGTCAATGGCTTAGTCCACACTCCATGTCCTGCTGTGTTTGGCTGCGTTTCTGGGCTGGGCCTTCCTGCTCTGTGAGTCCTGGTGGAGGCCTTATATCTGGTGTTAAGTTTCCAGCCTCTCTTGCAGCTAGTCCCTGGGGCAGGTGACCTGAATTCCCATCAATCACAAACATCTGTTCTAGGCTTTGTGTCTGTTGCCAGTTTTTGAAAGATGCAGAGACAGAAAAAGCCATTTTGGCGGTGGCTATAACTCCATTTTATGAGGACAGTGGTGGCAGTAGAGGGCCCTCAGTGCCTCAACTGGCCTAGTTCTTGAACTTGGTTGTCTGTTGTCTAGCTAGGCATTGACAGATTATTTTCTGTTAAGGCCTGACAGTAAATACTACAGGCTCTGTGGGACATGCAGTCTCTTTTGGAATTGCTCAACTTTACTGTTACAGTGTGAAAGTAGCCATGGGTAAATATGTGGTTCTTGCCAGAGTTTGTTAATCTCTGATCTGTCCTACCCAGTGATCCTGGGAGCTGAACTACCTAATATTTTTCAGTAAATCCTTTTTCTTAAATCAGGCAGAGTAGTTTTATTTTACTTGTCTCTAGGATACGCATTCCTATTTCCAGCCTCCTTAGCCTTAAAGTACAGTGCATAGGGGCTGTAAAATCCTACCTGCTTTGTACAGACATAGGTAGGGGTTGCATCTATGCTTACTCCTGAGAATTGGCAGTGGATCATTTAATTCTTAACTAAACTTAGCCTCTTTGTTCAAAGCTCTTCTTGGAATTACACTTCCTAGCAACACTTCCATTTGAAACACTTTTTTTTCTTCCATGGGGTGCTTATACCCCTTCAGCAGTCTCCCTCAATGGGGCATTTTGTAGGGCCATGCAGGAACTAGACATGTTAAAATTCACAGAATTTACTCAGATTTCACCACTCTGACACGCACTCAATTATGTATGTGTGGTGTGTATGTATGTACTACCTCTGTGCATCATTTTTGTCATGTGGTGATTCATGTAACCACCACTTGAATCAATTTCCAGGACTGGTCCATTACCACAAAGGTCCCATGTGCCACCAAGAGCCCTTGCCCTCCTCCCTTCCCCCTGGCTGTCACAAATGTGTTGTCATTTCAAGAATGTTCTCTGGTTGCAATTACACGGTATGGTGTATAACTTCTGGGGACTGGCTTTCTTCACTCAGCACAATTCCTCCAATTCCTCTAAGTTGTTGGTCCCTTTTCTGTGCCATGGGTGTAGCTGTTGGTTTGACCATTCATCTGTTGAAGGACATCTGGGTTTTTCCAGTCTTGGGCTTTCACAATGAGAGCTTCTAAGAACATTCATGTACAATTTTGTTGGTGAACCTGAGTTTTCATTTTTTTCTAAGATAAATGTCTAAGCGTGCAATCGCTGGGTCATGTGGTAAGCACATATTTTATTTTATAGGAATATGTCATACTTTTTCTTAACTAGGCCCAGACAGCTTGGAATGCCAGATTTTGAAGAGTTTTCCGAGTCATTCAAGCCATTATGGAGGTTAATTTTCCCAAAACAGTAGTATCAGTTTTCCTAGATGACAGATGTAGCAAGCACCATGCTATCTAATTCAATCCTCATAACTCCCCAAAAGAGAGTCAGTACAATTTTTTTTCTGTAGAGAGGGAAACTGAGTCACAAAGCATGTAGTTAACTTGTTCAAGTTCACCCCAGGTCTTTCACAGGGAGATACTGCAATTCAAATTCTGATGGTCTTTGGCGCTAGCTCGGTTAACTGTTCTACTGTGCTACCTTAAAATAATTTAAAAAAAATTATTGATTATAGAGAGATGAAAGGAGAGAGAGGGAGGAAGGAAGGAAGGGAGGGAGGGAGGGGGGGAGAGAGAGAGAGAGAGAGAGAGAGAGAGATTGATTAATTTGTTGTTCTGCCTATTCATGCATTTATTGGTTAATTCTTGTTTTTGCTCTCTACCCTGACTGGGGATCGAACCCACAGACATGGCATATTGGGATGAAGCTCTAACCAAATGAGCCACCTGGGCATGGCTAGACTGCCTTTTAAATACCACTGATTGATGTACTCAATTGATGTACCTTGAGATTTTCCCTTGTCAAGTATCCTGATTTTGATCCCTTCTCCAGACACACATACTTCTGAGTGGGGAGCTTAAGGTTTGAGTAAGCTGATCCTGGTCACCTGAGACTATTCTAATAGTGGAAATAGTAAAGGGAACTGTTGTAGAGTAGAATGAACCACCCTGGGGATAAAGGCTTTCTGAGATTAAAATGATCCCACAGACTCATTTAGCAGTAGGCTGGTTACCCATGCTGGCCTTATTCCATGCCCAGGCCCTCATAACTGAATTCTAGCTGGACTCAACACCAACTAGCCATTAGGGATTCCCTGGCATTCCCAAGGAACCCATCCTTCCCATCCTTGAATGCTTTGTGCTCATGTGTTCTAGGCACAATCTTATGCTCCAAGGACCCAGGTATAATAGACACTTAACTTGCCACTATCAGGGTATATGCACATTGTCCCCACAAGAAGGGGGGAGGTGAAAACTAGGCAGCAAGAGAGTATCCAGGGAAAGAATGAAATACTCCCAATTTCTTGATATATGGGAGAAATTTTTTCCTGTAATAAACATCGTGAAATATCTAAACTCTTTTGTCTTGATACAAAAAGCTTTTCATTTTGTGTCAACAGCAGGGTATTTGATTGCTTTGAACCAGGGGAATGCCTGCACCTCCTAGGTTTTCTGCTGCAGAACACATACTCCTGACATGCTCGGCTGCCATCTGGGATTTACTTCCAAATAGAGGGGGGAGAAAATGTTCTCTTTGGTTCCATTACTCTCTATTGGAAGAATCATGGCATATTGCTTGAATGTTTCCCAGGAGAATGATTTCATATGCTCTTTGTGTATTTCAGACTCCAAATGAGAAGAAGAGTAATGGCTGGCAGTGCTGCGGGGGTAGGGTGGTGGTGGAGAATCTCCACTTTGAACATTCTGATCTTTGCTGAAGTGATTACTTATTTGAATGAGAAAATAAAGGAAATCTTTCTTGAATAGCCTCAGCAAGCCTATAAGCCAAGAAATGCATACAGGTTTAATATAGTATAGTCATGTGATGAAAGAGCACTGGGATTCGAGGGTTTTTAAAAAATTTAATTAATTATGCTGGTACAGTTGTCCCAATTTTCCCCCTTTGCTTTCCTTTCTGCACTTGCTCCCCTACACTTCGGCAATCCCACCTCCTATAGTTAGTTCATGTCCATGGCTCATGCATATCAGTTCTTTGGCTTCACCTTTTCCTGTACTCTTCTTAACATCCCCCTGTCTATTGAGGGATTATGCTTCTTAATTCCTGCCATTTCCCCCTTTTCTCCTTTCACCCTCCCAGCTGATAACACTCTAAATGACCCCCATAGCTATGATTCTTTTCCTCTTCTGGTTGTTTGCTTAGTTTGTTTTGTTTTTATTTCTAAGATTCTGTTGTTGATAGTGTGAGTTTGATGTCATTTTACTGTTCATAATTTTGATTTTCTTTTTCTTTGATCTTCTTTTTCTTAAATAAGTCCCTTTATCATTTCATATGCTAATAATGGCTCGGTGATGATGAACTCCTTTAGGTTTACCTTGTCTGGGAAGCACTTTATCTGCCCTCCATTCTGAATGATAGCTTTGCTGGATTGAGTATTTTCTCTCAGAGGTCCTTGCTTTTCATCACCTTGAATATTTCTTGCCAGTTACTTACCTGCAAAGTTTCTTTTGAGAAATGAGCTGATAGTCTTATAGGAACCCTTTTGTAGGTAATGCTCTTCTTTTTTCACGCTGCTTTTAAGATTCTCTCCTTATCTTTAACTTTTGGCATTTTAATTAAGTATCTTGGTGTGGTCCTCTTTGGGTCTAGCTAGTTTGGGATTCTCTGTGCTTCCTGGATTTGTATGTCCATTTCCTTCACCAAATCTGGGAAATTGTCCTTCATTATTTTTTCAGATAAATTTTCAATTTCTTGCTCTTCCTCTTCTCTTTCTGGCACCTCTGTGATTCACATGTTGGCATGTTTAAAGCCATCCCAGAGGTTGCTAAGCCCCGCCCCCCCTCCACCCCCTCTGTTCTTTTATCTTCCTTCTGTACTGGTTGACTGTTTATTTTGTCCTTATGGTCCAAATCATTGACTTAACCCTGGTTTTCTTCTTTTCACCATTGGTTTTGTGTGGATCTTCTTCTTTTTTTTTTTTGGTTTCACTTAGCACAGCCTTTACATCTTCCCTTCTGTATTTGCTATACTCGAGTACCTCTGTCAAGTCTGTGAGCATCTTTATGACCAGCATTTTGAACTCTGCGTCTTTAGATGCAATCCAATCATTACTCAGTTCTCCCACTGGAACCTTGATCCATTCCCTCCTTTAGGCCGTACTTCTTTGTGTCCTCAACTTGACAGCTTTCTCTGTTTACTTATGTGTGTAAGGTAGAGCTGTTGCACCTGTAACATTGTAAGGGGTGGAGCCTTTCATGTTCATCTTAGCAGAGGGGACCTGTTTCATGCTGTGGAGCTGTATGTGGGGGAGAGTCCTGTGAGGGAGCAATGCTGGTTGCTCAGCACTTGCCCCTTTTTCACTAAACAGACTGCTGAGAGATGGCTAGTTTCCTCTGCTACCCTAAACCCCAGTTGGTTTTCACCATCAGAAGCAATGGGGCTTTATTTCCCCCGGATGCTGAAACCCTAAGCTGCCAGGTCTGGTTTGGGGCTGGGACAGTTTCAGGTTTTCTTCTTAACTTTTGTAATGTGTGACTTGCTCTTACCACCCACTGGCCCCAGCTACTGTCAACTCTGCCACTGGTGCCTCTGCGCAAGTTGCTGCCACCTCTGCAGGTACCGCTCCCACAGGTGCTGCCGTACCCTGACCTCTGTCCTGGTTCCACTCCTCTTACCTGTCTGAATGAGTATATTTCTTTATTTCTTGGGATTTCCTTTCAGTTTGATTTTCTGGAAGTTTTAAATGTTTTTTTTTGTTTGTTTGTTTATTTGTTTGTTTTTGTTTTTTAATAGTTTTGAGGTAGATGTGTTCCTTTTCAGTTGTGAAGGGAAACAGTGTGTCTACCTATGCCTCTATTTTGGCTGGAAGTTGGGATGTGAATGTAAAAGAACCTAGTGTCAATTTTTGGGCTCAGTCAGAATAACGGCAAGGCTTTGTTACCTGAAATGTAGCACAAGGTTTTTTGTTTGTATCTTGACTCCTCAGAAGTAGATTGTCTTATTTTAAACATGAGCAAAGTTACATTTAAGAATGTTTAATTTTTTTCCCCCTCAAAGTCATATGGCTGGTGACAGTTTAATTGGTAGAGCCTGGGGTTTTGAATTTGTATCCTGCTTTATGTTCATAGGCTGTTATCTCATCCAGCATTCTAAGGTCTGCCTTTTCAGAATCAGACTATGAATAAAGAACACCCTTTATAAGTAACAGCCTGAAGGTCCAAGTAAACAGGGCACTGGATTTTACTACAAGTATTAATAAGGGACATCTCTGGTTTCTCTAGATTTCTCCTAGTCTTTTCTAAGGGAAAATAAAACCTGCAAGCACCAAGGATTATAGTGCCTGCTAATTTTCTTGTTTTCCTGTAGAAATGCAGTGTTACACAATGCAAGGATGAAAAATGGAGCTGTATACTGCTGTTGAGAAATGATCTTTCAATGTGTGATGGTTACAAAGCTGAATCAAGGAAGCTAAAGGGTGGAGGCTGCGTATCCTGTAACCCTAAATCACGGAGTGCTGGCGAACTCTTGCAGAAATGGCTATCGCCACGTACCCAGGAACATTAGTGGGAACATGTAATACAAGATTTTTGTGGAATGAGACTCATGTTTGAAAAGCAGAGTGGAGAGTTCTACACAAAACTGTTGAGAAGCAGCCAAAAAGAGTGAGGAATGACTGAACCATGGCCAGGAGAAGGGAAATTTGGCACCTGACCTAATGGGATGCAATAGTTATCCAACCTTTGGATGCATCTGCAGTTCTCAGGAGGAAGCGCGTGGACCTGGGGGTGATGACTGAGCGAGGAAGAAGTTTTGTGTTGGACCCTGTATATTTCTAACCACTAGTGTTCATTATCGTGTATATTTATTCAAATTAAACATTTTGCCGTAGTTGAGTTTCTTTTTTAAAGATTTTTAACTTATTATTTCCAAAGAGAGGAGAAGGGAGAGAGGCCAAGAGGGAGAGAAACATCAATGTATGGTTGCCTTTCACCTGCCTCCAGCAACGGACCTGGCTGGAGACTTGGCTTACGGCCTGGTTATGTGCCCTGGCTGGGAATAGAACCAGACCTTTGGGTTTGCAGGCCGGCGCATTATCTGTTGTGTTACCAGCCAGGGCCCACGGTTGAGTTTTATTTTGAGATTTATTAATGGATTCATTTCAGTTGCTTTGTGTTTTTACTCTTGATTTGCAAATGAATGTCTTTGTCAGATGTGAGCATTTGGAAGGGGCTTTCACCTCTTGATTTTATGGCTGGCTTTTCTTGTTTACTTTAGATTTTAACTACCAATAGAAGTTTTAGGACTCTTGCTTATATCTGAACAATGATTCAGAAACTTGACTGTATATTTTTGGCTGTGGATTTGTTTAGTAAAAAGTTTATTTGATTCTGTTGACTTGAATGGTTCAAATAAATTATACATTTATCTGTGTGAATGTTTATAATTCTTTCTTCATTGCCTGCACTTTCAGAGCCCTATTCATCAACCTCAATTACACTGGTGTATTTGGACATTCTCTTTCTCATTTTTTAAAAGGAAAAACATAATTTCTATGTGCTACCAGATGGGTATGTTGGCTATAAGATAAAAAAATCCCAAAATACTTAACAGACCATCTGGTGTCTTGGTGGGGTTTAGTTGATTAAGTTCTTGCAAACTGATTCCCTGTCTCACAGAAGTAATCTTACCCCCTTTGGATTTCTACTTAAAAATAAAAAGATTTTTACTTTGTCTTACTGAAAATCTTTTTAAAGAAATTTGACAAAAAATTTTGGTGATAGATGGTACCAGCTATTTACAGGGTGTGCATGATCAATTGGCAAAACTTTACTAAAATAAACAATATACCACAACAGTGTTATCTTTTGAAATAAATTTATTCTTATATGTAAATATATAAACATAGTCATTATTTTTAAAATTGTTCAAAAAAGTCTCCATTTGCTGCAATAATAGACTTGATTTAAGAATCTTGAGCATGCTTTCATTAGCTTTTCTTTATCCATGGACACTGTAATGTTTTCAGTCTTAGCTTTAACAGCCTCTTTATTGGAATGAGGTTGTTTTACTTCTCTCTCACAAATGCTGTGTACATAATAGTCTAAAGGATTTGCATCTGGTTAACAAGGTGGCCAGATTTCCTTTGACCAGAACTCAGGAACATTGACACTGAGAATTTCTTGCCCCTTTTTGGCATTATGTGCTGGTGCACCATCTTGTTGGAAGATAAAGTGATGTTCATTTGCAACTTGCTTCATCCACAGTACAACTACTTCTCTCAAAGGTCAAGGTAAACATCAGCAATCACCTTCAAGCCTTGTGGAAACAAATGCGGGGTCGTGATATCTTCTTCATTGATGACAACACTTAACACCATCACTGTAGCAGGAAAGTTCATTTTCATGACAATTGGGACTTCATTAAGATTCTCACAGAGCCACCTGTTGTTTCTTTTGTTGACTTTTTGGTCCTGCTGAAAATTCTTTGTATTGGAGACGGAAATCAGAGGGTTTTTTCTTTGGGATGTTTCAATTTTGTTAGCCGCTTCCTTGCTTTTTCAAAGCGCCTGTCTTGTCTGCAGTGTCATAAACTGGTCTCTTCTAAAAACATACAATCTGTATCTAATATCTTCAGCAATAATCTTGTGAACCATTGCATCCAACATCTGCAGTTTTCTTGCTGTGGAGCGCATTGATTTTCCTGGATCTTCACGGATTTCCTGGATTCTGTGTAGCGTCTCCATTTTCCTTGTTGGTGTGGCGACATCAGGATCCTCATCATACACCTTCTTCACACTGTGAACTGTATGTAAAGGGAAGTGTGCAATTTCCTTAGCAGCTGGCCCTGCACGCAGTCCAGAAATGATGGTTGGTCTAACATCGTATTCCTGTGACATGACAGTTGCTCTCAGAATTTAGTACTTCTATCAGAAACAATGATGTTAAATCATAACCTTAGAAACATAGTTTTCCAAAATTGCTAAGAAGCATGTGAAATAAGGAGAAATGAAGTTATTGCCACTTTATCACGTGCATCCTGTATTTATGTGCTTGTAAGTTAGCAGTGACTGGTGATTGGATAGCATGCCCTGACTAGGCCTAATAAGACTGGAGCGTTAGGTTTAGTTCAAGGGACACAGCTTTCTCTAGGAGATCGTAACTGGCCCATATGGGAATTGACCTTCTCTGGCTTCACAGGCATTGAGCTTGAAGCTTAGAAATTGCCATGCATCGACATATTTGAGTGTGTACATTATACTTAGAAGGTCACCTCCTACTGTGGCTCTTGTGTGCCTTGGCTAGTATGCAAAGCTTCATATACACTGTCCCATGTAAGTCAAGCAGTAATTAAATAAATAGTACTATAAACTTCATTTTGCAAATGTTGAGTGTTAGCCATTGTCAGGACTGATCTTCAAGTCAATCTGTGCCTGACTGACTGCAGTTGGATTTTTCTCCATGGTTTAGCCCCGTGTTCCCCAATGCATGAGACTCACCAAGCTACTGCTCTATGCCATGAAGAGTGCTCCAGTGAGAGGGTCCTCAGAAGAACAAATATGTCCCATCCTTGTGCTGAAAACATGCGCCTCTGGTAATAAGACATTTTAAGTACTGTTAACTCCTCATCTCTTACTTATATTTAGGATAGGCTTTTCAGCTCCCTACAATATAGTTTTCATCCTCATACTCTAAAGCAGTGCTTCTCAACCTCAGCACTATTGATGTTCTTGGCCCAGGTAATTCTGTATTGTGGGGGGTTGTCCTGTGTCTTGTAAGGTGTTTAGCAGTAACCCTGAGCTCTACTGAACAGATTCCACCAGCAGTGGTCAGTTGGGATGACCAAAAGTGTCTCCAGATGTTGCCAGATGTCTCCTGGGGGACAAATTCCTCCACCCCTCACCCCACCCAGCTGAGAACCACTCTTGTAAAGTTAATTACCTGCTATTTGTCACTGGGTAAAGGGCCAAGAAGCCTCTTTGGCCAGCTGCAGAATCTTCTTGTCAGAGGGGAGATTTATGATGCAGCTATCAATGTCATGGAGGTAGAAATTATGTCAACCACCAAATTCCTATTTGTTGTAGAATATTTTATGAATACATATAAGACAGGGAAAAGGCATTTTTAAAAAAGTATTGATAGGTTGAATTATAATATTATACACCTGAAACATAAGAAATATAAACAAAAAAGGAAGAACATTAAAAAATTCATCTCATAATCTAAAAGAGGAGACTGATGGAGGTCAGAAGGGACGGGGGTTGCAGGGCTGGGTGAAAAGGGTGAAGGAGTTAAGAAGTACAAATTGGCAGTTACTAAATAGTCATGGGGATTTAAAGTATAGCATAGGGAATATAATAACAGTATTGCCATAATATTGCAGTTATGTAGCATGTCAGGTGGGTACTAGATTTATTGGGGGAGTCACTTTGTAAACTGTATGACTACTATGCTGTATGCCGGAAACCAATATAAAATGATATTGAATGCAAATTATAATTGAAAAATCAAGTTTATAAAGGAACAGTGTTATCTCATAAACTCGAGATAACTGTGACTTGACATTTTGCTCTTCACCCTTGTATTCTTTTTTCTGTACATATAGGAAAGACAAGGTACATAATTCAGGGATAGAAAAGATATATTGTCCATGATGTTTCACAGCTTATTTTTTCACTTTATGTGGTGAACATTTCCCATTTCTTTAAATCCTCCTTTTTATCATGGTTCAATCATAGATAGTGGGGGACCCCGGCCTGCATTAAAATCACCTGGTGCCACGGAAGAAATAACACCATCCCAAACAGCTCTTGTGTAAGGGAAAGAAGATCTGACCAGTGGCTCAATGCCAAAGGTCCAGTTCTTTGTTCACAAAGGTCTTTTATTGAAGGGTAAACTTGAAGGCATGTAGCTTGTCAATCAATGCTAATTACAGGGAAACGGAAAAACAAGTGAGGGGGCAGGGAGATTTCACTCAGGTCAAGATGTGCATTCAAATTAAAAAAACTCCTGCAGTTGATACAACAAAGGATCAGGTGAGGTGAGAGAACAGGCTGGGGTTCATAGTAATTTCCCATGACCTAGTTAGTCCCTTCCCCCAGGGCCACTGGTTTTACATGGAAACATGGACGTACCCAGTATTCCAGGTCTTCCAGATGGGACTTACAGGTTTGGCCTGGCCCACCGGAATCTGTTTTTTCCAGGTGGGCCCCAATAAGATGGTACCCCTTGGCTGCTATTTTGCATAATTTGTAACAGCTGCATTGGGAGCCCTTAATTAATGGACCAGTGTATTTTTCTATCATTTTGATGTTAGACCCGTATTTTTTTTCATTTGTTAAATGCTTTGATTTATTCTACAAATAATTATTTACAGTGTACTATGTCCCAAGCACTCCTGTTTTGGGTACCCAGGATAGAACATGTGAACAAAACAGAGCCTAGCCCTCATGGGTCTCATGGTGTAGCTCCATCCTTATGGCCACATCATTGTATGTGTCTTTGGTTTGTATTATTGGGAATCATTGTGCCCTGCCCTCACATGTGTTGTCTCCCACCCTGCAAGTATCTTTGCTCATTTAGGCAACCTCTTCCCAGGGGAAGGAGCCAGCCTCTTTGAAAGGGATCCTCTAGAATCTGCTTGTCTATGAAATTAGAATTGACCTTCACTCAGTCTGCTTCCAGTTTTCTAGTGAAATCAGCATGACCCAATATTTCCTAGAAACAGCATGTATGTGCTTTGTGAAAGGGGGAAACTGTCAGGGAACATGTAAGGCTAATTAAGGAGTTTAATGTTACACAGAGAGTTGACAGAATGGTGTGTGCCATGTTTTTCATGGCCAGCCTCACGGGGAAGCTGGGTGCAGCACAGGAGGGGACATAAATGAGGTTTTGCCTAAGTCTTTGACCTTGGGAGATGACTAATATCTTTGGACTTCACTTTACTCTTGCGCCTCATAGAATTGTTGTGAGAATCTGATGTGTGAGCAGCATTTGGCATAGGGTCTGGCAAGTGGTAGCCACGCAAGAGAATTAGACTACTCTTGCTCTCATCTTTGGACAGGCCTTGTACTCACTCTGTGAGTACCTGATGTATGCCCCCTGAATGCCAGATACTTGACAGGCATTCTCAAGTCTTAGAGCACAGTGAGGAGATAGGATAGGTGAATATACATTTATAGTATCTTTCTGGTCTATTCACCATTTTGTCCTGGGTTCGTGCATGATTTGAACTTTCTGCTGGTGACTTCATGGAAGTTCTATGCTTTTTTATCGGCTTGTCAAGATGTGGGCAGAAGGTACCCTGGTGAATCATCCTGCAGATGGATGGTTGAGTATCTGTTCCATTCCGGGCCATAGGCACAGCACTGCCTCTCAAAGGCAGGAAATAGATACTACCTGTCCTTCTCATTTCACTTTATTTTATCACTGATTATTGCCTTCCCAGCATTCAACCACATTTGCAAGTTACATTTTCATTTAATTGTTGATCTGTTCATGATCTTTTTTCATTCTGTAGATTAAAGTGAGATTGACAAAGATGGTGTCATTGTTTATTCATTTATTTTAAACATTTTATTTATTATTTGTAGAGAAAGGGGAAAGGAGGGAGGAAGAGAGGGAGAGAAACATGAATGTATGGTTGTCTTTTGTGTGCCTCTAGCTCAGGACCTGGCTGGAGACCTGGCCTGCAACCCAGGGATGTTCCCTGACTAGAAATTGAACTGGCGATCCTTTGGTTCACAGGCTGGTGCTCTATCCACTGAGCCACATCAGCAGGGCCACAGGGATTATATCTTTTTTTTTTTTTAATATTTTATTTCATTATTTCTAGAAAGAGGGGAAGGGAGAGAGGAAGAGATGGAGAGACATCAATGTATGGTTGCCTTTCACCTGACTCCAGCCACAGATCTGACTGGAGACCTGGTTTGCAAGCTTGTAATGTGCCCTGGCTGGGGAATCGAACCTGCAACCTTTGGGTTCGCAGGCTGGCACCTTACCCACTGTGCTACCAGCCAGGGCCTGGATTATATCATTTTTATTCATTCTTATATTATATGGTCCTAGAAAAATGCTAGCACTTAGTAGGTGCTTAGAAATGTGGATTGAATCACTGTTTCATTGAAATATCTCAGTCAAGAAGGAATGTTAGCTATACTCAATTGTTTTTCTTGAAGATCTATTCAAGTTAATATGTGCTAATGCATAGTTTGCCTATTTCACTTCTAAGTATTGATATAATTTATTTCATGAAATGGTTTTTCTCTTTTTTTTGAGTTTGTATTTCCTGAGCATCTCTTACCTGATACAAAAGTTGAGGTGACACAGAAGTAGCCTTAGTCCTAGTTATTAGCAAATGTAGAATTAAAATACTTCTTTTTCTTTCTTTCTTTTTAAAAAATATTTTATATATTTATTTTTAGAGGGAGTAGGGAGAGAGGCAGAGAGAGAGAGAGACATAAATGTATGGTTGTCTTTCATCTGCCTCCAGCTACAGACCTGGCTGGAGACCTGGCTTGCAAACTGATTATGTGCCCTGGATGGGAATCGAACCAGCAGCCTTTGGGTTTGCAAGCTGGTGATTTATCCACTGTGTAAAATGCTTCTATAGCCCACAATTTACATGTGAATAACTAATAGCTGACCGTCTGATAAAATAAGAGGTAGTTGGCTGAGTCTAGTTAAAATTCTTGAATATTGAAGACATTTTCCTTAGATACTTTTAAAATTTCCATTTCTCCACCCCACTCCCACCCTTTTGGCAACCCATCAGCTTTTTCTCTGTATCTATGGGTGTGTTTCTGTTGTGTTTATTTAGTTGTTTTGTTTATTTAGATTCCACATCTAAGTGAGGTGATAGGGCGTGTGCTGTCTCTGTTTGACTTTCACTTAGCGTAATATCTACTGGGCCATCCAGATTGTTGCAAATGGCAAGGTTTCCTTCTAATTGACAAGTAATGTTCTGCTGTATATTTGTATCACATTTTTTCTCATCTATTGGTTGATATTTGGTTGCTTTCATATGTTGACTCTTACTAGTAATGCTGCAATGAAAATAGGGTGCATATACTTTTCCAATTACTGTTTTTGTTTTACCAAGGTAAATACCCACAAGTTGAATTGCTGGTCTGTATGGCTATGGCAGCTCTATGTAAGTTTTTGAGGAATCTCCATCTTGTGTTTCCTGTTTCTTGACCTTTGCTTTCTGGTCTCAAAGCCTTTAATTTGTTTTGAATTTTTTGCTATTATAAAGAATTTATATTTATTCCCCAGATACCATCCACACCTACTGTATTCCAGGCACCCTTTTCAGACACCGAGGATAGAGTAGTGAACAGGACTGATCCTGTCCCTCCCTCATGGAGCTTCCATTGTAGCCCATGTTCCAGCTGACTCATTGCATATACCTTTGACTTATTTTCCTGGGATTCGTTGTACTTTACTATTTTTATATGACCTGTGCCCCACCCCTCCAACTTTCCTAGCTCAAAAAGAGATCAAGTTGATTAAAAAATGAAATAGACACCAGAGGCTTTAAAGCAGTTATCCACAACGAGCATTTGGATTTTCCTTTTGAAACAGTGCGGTTCGCCTGGCTGCTGAGAGTGCTGTCTTTGTGGATAAGTTGATTGCTGAGAGGCATCAGCTGGGAAGATGCCCGCGCTTTGCTTGTTGGAAGTGCGCTGCTGAGCAGCTGGGGCCTGTTTGGCTGGCCTGTCGCTGCTGGTGAGTGTGCACTTCCACAGGGGTGGCTGCTTCCCTGGACACAGCTCCACGCAAAAGACATGTGGGAAGGGCAAGAGTTCCAGACTCTTAACTTTCAGGGGCTTCAGAATAGGAACACTCAGGCCTGGACCAAGTACATACCAACTGCCTGAGCTGCCCATGGATGTTGCAAACCCATGTGCTCCTGACAAGCAAGTGTCCCAGGTGAGTGATTTGGTGAGGACTCAGGAACAGGGTTAGAGGGGGCAGTGTGCCATCATGACCAAGAGATTGGATTGACCCTACAGCCAGGTAGCTGTGGGTTCAAATACTGTCTCTGATATGAACTATTTCTTGTGATACTGGCAAAGTTGGATGAGAGTTTACATTTATTTCTCCATCTCTAAAATAAGAGGTCAAATGTCAACTTGAGCTACCCTACTAGTCTCCGTTCCCCCTATTTCTCCCTTATCACACTAAATTTTGTTCCCCTTCTATCATTTATGCTGAGATAAGTTTTTGATTTGCTTTTTATTTCCCAATCTAGGATACTAATTCATTGAGAGTCAGGAGTTTGATTCTTTTTTTTTTTTTTGGTCAGTACTTTGTGCCAGTACTTAGTACGTAAGAGATGAAATATTTGCAGAATAAAAGAATGAGTTTTCTAGAGGCTCGTGGTTATTATCTTGCACTCCTTGGACAGTGTTTCCTTGTTGCTTCCCAGAAAAGATCACAAAGTAGGAACCCAGTAGATGTGTTTCAGACATTATGGATTCTGCCCACCATGCCCTTGGCACTAAACCTCTGAGTCTTTTTTCAGACCAACAAATAAACACTCGTTCCCTGGCTGGCTTTGGAGGTTGTCTTTGGGAATTGTTGCCTGAGCTCCACTGTGTTTTCTCCTGCTCCTGCCCTGTTCTGTTCCCAAAGGCCTTTCAGGGGCACACTGGGGCTCCCCCAGCTTGAAAGACTTGTCGATCTCTGCTTTTCAGGGTCCTGAGCCATGTCCTGATAAACATCAAAGACGGGATGCTGGTTGATTTATTTTTTTTAGCTCCACAACTGTCAGTTTGAATAGATGTTTTGAGGCTTTATACAGGCATAGAAAATGTATGTTTTCTTTCATTGACAAAGGCTATGATGGTGCCACGTCCATATGGTGCTGCTCAATTGATATTTTGTAGTTCAGTTTTTGGTAGCTCTTGACTGAGATTACATTGTGCTTGCTTTGTCAGAGAGGAAGATGATTAGCTTCTTAAAGTGAAAAAGCCTTTGTTGACAGTTTCCCCAGGCAGGAAGAAGAGTCAGAAAAGAGAAGCCTGGGTCCTGATGTTGAGCATTTACTACTTCAAAAAGCTTAGGCAGATAGACATTAAAATAAACAACAACAAACTTAATCCTCTGTCTAAAGAGAAGATTACATTCCATGTGGTGTGGCTAGGAAATACCATGTTGCATATTACTGGTGATTAATCGGTATAGTCTGCTTAGGACACTTGCTGACATGAGTTCGGAAGTTATGTCTGCATCCAGTGGGAAAGTGTCATGATCAGCTTACATATTTCGTGATCTATTGACCTCAACCAAATGATACCAAATTTTCGTTCCTGGATTAATGTAAAAGTTTCCTTTAAAAACAAGTTCATTGAACTGAAAGTACTGAGTTGATTTTTAAAATCGGAGTAAAATTATTGTATGGGAGGCATATAGATACGGTAGAAACCATGAACATAGTTGTCAGAGTGAAATTTGGACAATTTTATAGGAATGTTAACTTGCCTGACAGAGTTGCTTTGGGGTTTTTAGTGTAGGTGGAAATTGGTTCTGGTTTTTAATGGTGGAGATACTATATTGTTGTTATTTTGCAAGGAGTAGATCTAAACCTCAGGCCTTTCTTGGCATTCTCTTGAGAGAGGCCTTATGTATGTATATATAAGGTGTGAGCTGCAGTATGGAATAGTGGTCAAAAGTGTGGGCCTAATGTTCATGTAACTGGTAAGTGGTAAAGTTATTTAACTTTCCTAAACCTTGACTTCCTCTTCATTAAGGTGGGGTAACAGTCATACCTGCTTTGTGGTGTTGAGATGAGAATTAAAGGGGTCGATGCAGAGGATGTCCCTAGAGCAACATCCCTTTCAGTACACACAGCACAGTATCCATGTGTTGACAGTACTGATGACCATTGTACGTAGGAGATTCATTAAACGCAGGTTTGAATCTCTGCAATGCTGCCCCCGCCCTTACCTGCCCCATTTAAAAAGGAGGTGGCTGGTCTTACTGATTGCTGAGGCCAGCTGAAGTCTGGTCTTAGGTGCTTTATTTATTTAAATGAAAGTTGCCTTTTACTATTATTTTTTTAAGAGAAGTTACTTCCGATGGAGCAGTAGCAAATCTTGACTTTGGTGAATATGTTATTTCTCCTGTAGTTTCTATGTGCTCTTTCTTTGTGCTTTTTATCTGGCTGCCTGAAGGCAGTTTAAAATATGTAAGCATTTATGCATCGGACTATTTCTTAGAATTATGGTATCTTTGGTGAATGACTTTCTAGCTTGAGATATTTATCATGCTATAAATATCAGATACACTAGAAATTATGTAAGTTTATTTCATTTTTGTTTATAAATTCTACATTTTGTTTTGCAGTGGATAAAGGACTTTGTTTGTCTGTAAATCACCTATTTCTTTTTTTTTTTTTCCTTTCTAGAGACTGAGTATAGAGTAGATAGTCATTTTTGCATAGATATTAACATTTTTATATTAAGAATCCACTCCTAGACACATAAAATCACATGAAATGTGATTGTGGAAAAGAGAATAATGATTTAGGAGCACTGTGCATCAGGAAAACCAATCTTTTACAGTTTCTTTTCAATATTGATAATTTAAATTTTAATATGTACTACTAGGTCTCATGCCTCTTCAAGTTTGATTTTCACATTTCTTTGTAGCTGACCTATTAACTAGGTTGGTTAGCAGAGCAGCCAACAGAAACCAACCCTAAACTTACCTTTTAATTCTAGATTTGTGGTTAATAAACCTGAGTTCTGAAGATCTGATTTCTTCTCATTTTACAGGACTGTATGTAAATGCTGTAGAATGTCGAAATTGGCTGCTGATTCAATTGCAAGTTGAGTAGCTTCCAGTGTGACTCATTTACTTATTTTTCAAACCAATTGGGAAGAGTAAAGGCATTCCACTCAGATTTGGGTTTGAAAACCAAGGTTGCCACTTAAAGATTGTAATCTCTACAAAGGCCAGGGTGTGTCTGTCATTCACTTCGGAATGCCTGGTGGCATGGAACAGGAAGGTTCTCAGCAGATACTGGTTGAGTGAATGAACGAACATCGTCATGTGATTTTTGAGCCTCAATATCCTGCTCTGTATAATGGAGATAAATAGCCCCTGTCTTACAAGGTTACTATATGGTTTGGAGATGGTGTGTTAAAAGCATGTGCTAGATTGGCCTATAAGAGGTAGGCACATATTTATTTCTCAAAATCCTTAGAATTAATTCTGATTTGGTCAGGGAATAAATGTGAAGTTTTGGTCATGTTGCATTTTCTGTTTGGGTCTAGGTAATTCAATTCCTTAAGTTGTCAGTGATGAATTCATAAAATGAACTGTTGGATTGGTCCTTATTTTTGGATAATATATGTTAAGTGGATTTTCTCTAGGTTACCACTGTCTATGCTCTTTATTGTCAAGCTGATGTCACACCCTTCTCATTTCCAAGATGATAATGTTGAAATTGAGAGTCATAATTATGAGCAGGAAGCTACATTCCTGGGTTTCACTTATGGGGTGGCCAGCAACAGAGACCTTGATATTGATGACCATCCCTTCTTTCTTGTTTGTTCTCCAAGAGAGTTTCAGATTATTTTCCTTTCACTGAGATTGTTTAATACAGTGATCTAGTGTTAAACTGGATATTTAGTAAAAACAATTTTGTTTTTGTGCTGTAAATACTTACAAACAATACTTTGGGGCTTAAAGGGGCATTATGGGAATATATTGAATAGGAATTTTCTGTCAGAACGGTTATGTGAAGTTTAACCAATTGGACATGCTCTGTTTTTAAAAAAGATTTTTATTTACTTATTTTTTAAAATTTTATTGTTGTTGTATTACATCCATCCCCTTTTTGCTCCCCTCTGTCCCCCTCCCCACACACCCATTCCCCCCAAAGTCAATCCCACCTGTTGTCCATGTCCATGGTTCCTTTATACTAGGTTCTTGTCTAAACTGCTCCCCTTCCTTGCCTCTGCCTCCCCCCTTCCCCCAACCCTTTTCCCCCTGACCACTGAAGGCCTATTCATTGTGTTCATATATTTGGTTCTGTTTTGCTTGTTATTTACTTATTTTTAAAAGAGATTGGAATGGATGGAGAAGCCGAGGGAGAAAAACATTGACGTGCGACAAATATATCAATTAGTTGCCTCTCACATGCCCCTAACTGGGGACCTGGCTTGCAACGCAGGCATGTGCCCTGACTGGGAATCCAACCTGTGACCTTCTGGTTTGTGGACTGGTGAGCCCCACCAGCCAGGGCAGACGTACCCTATTTATGTTAGGTTTTATTTATTTATTTATTTTAACTTACTGAAAATGGAGTTTTCTGATAAATTTTAGTGCTATTATTAATATAACTCCTGTTTGAATGGGGACTCTCATGAGGGAGTTTGTATTTAATGTCAGATTTTGTTCTGTTCTGTTTTTGAACTGCTGTGCTGTTGTTGGAGGGTGAGATTCTGGGGAGAGGAAATCTTGTGTAGTAGGTTGGGGCAATCTTGACTATATGAGCTCCTACCTTTATACCACTTAGAATGTGAGACATAGAAGAGCTAAGACAGCATCGTTTGACCCTCTCCAATACTTGCCTGTATATATTTATACATATAAAGGAAAGAGTTTTTTTTTTTTTTTAAATGAAATGTACAGATGAAGTTCTTTTAGTGGGGATTTTGTATGTGAATTTGGGAAGGCCTGAAAATGAAATAAGAAGTTTATATTGCAAAGAGCTAGAAGTCTAGCTCTTAAAGCCTTACCGTTTTACTTTTCTGAAAGAAAATAGCTAATTACACTGGGAACCAGAGACAGGTGGCTGTGAGTGTTCATAAAGAATGACGTTAACTTCTCCAGAGTGCTGGTGGCTGTAGAGTTTGGGCAGAAAATCCTATAAAGGAGAAAGAGCTGCAGAGTGTAATAAACTCCCAGGTGCTCGATAAAACTCCTGTTCTTCTTAGGCTGGCTGGTCAAGATCAAGGGCACTGCTTCGGAGCCCAGAGGGCTCCTTCCTGGTGCAAAGGTGATGAGATTTCTCCTCTCTTTCTATCTGTCTGAATTACATCTGGGCCTGATGGAGATAGGAATCTCTTTTGATAGCAGCCCAGAGATACGGATATCTTATTTTCTTTAAGTTAACCTACCAGCCTTCATTTGTAAAATAGTTTTCACTTCTGGGAAGTGTGTGTGGTAAACCCTGTGAGATTATGTTCAGTTCTTGGAGGCCATGGGGCCTGGGGCAGGCAACTGGACACCCCTGTGCTCTCTTTTTTTTGTTGTTGTTGTCTGCCAGTGAACAAAAGGACAGCCAGCTTATAGAATTGCTTGAAGGTGAAATGAAATGATAAACACAGTGTAACTCGAAGGTGGTTTTACTGTTACTGGGGGTTTCTAAGTCTAAGGCAGGGTTTCTCCATCTTAGTACTGTTGCTATTTGGGACTGGGGGATTGTCTGTTGTAGGAGGCTATGCATTGTAGGATTTGTTGCAGCATGGTGGATCTCTATCCCTAGATGCTAATAGCACCCCCAAATCCCTACTTGTGATATAGGATGTCTTCTGATTTGCTCCTGACCATGGGTAGAAGGGTGCTTAATGGAGCCCTATGTCAGGTTTTTTCTTTGGTCAGAAGTTGTGTGGAACAGTACTTGGAATCAGTAACTTCCATTTAGTATTATCTTTTATTTAATAAAGAAATTGTATAACGGTACTGACTTTCCTCCCGTTTCTTACTAATTCACTGATTGAATTGATGATTTAAAGGATGCTTTTGAAACTTAGGCCCAGCCATCTGCTCCTTCCTGTTGCCTTAACTCAGCATTAATCGCTTTAGGATGGACTTTGAAAACAATAGCAGAAATGGTATCCTTTGACTACAATCATACGTAGAACTGAAATCCTTAGAGAACTTCAAAAAGCTTATGAATCACCTCAAAACTTAAATATGTCCCTAACAAGGTAAATTTGGGTTGTGTAGGTTATGTATTTGATTTGACATTTTAACTTCTATAAATCTCTTTAACATTTTGTTTCTAACGTGCATTGGTGTTGACACAGGGATGGAGAGGAAATTTCTTTATAACCTTTCCTAGAATGTCTGGCATCTTTGACATAGAATACTAGAAATAAAGATATGTATATTGGGCCCTGTCCTGTGTGGCTCAGTTGGTTGGACCATTGCCCTGTAGGCTGAAGGATCACCAGTTTGATTCCTAGTGAAGGCACATACCTAGGTTGTGGGATTGATCCCCAATCAGGCCACTTGCAAGAAAACAACCAGTTGATATTTTTCTTTCACACTGATACTGCTCCCCTATCCTTCTCCACCTTCTGTCTACTCTCTCTTCTTTAATCTCTTTCTCTCTAAAGGCAGTGAAAAAATGTCCTTGGGTGACAATGAAAAAATGTGTTTTGGTACTGGTTCTAGGATAATGATATTAGTCACATTCAACACTTACAGCAGATGTTATGGTCCTTAATCTATGCCAGCTATCATTTCCATATTAATTCACGTGCTTCTCAGAGCAATCCTTTGCAGTCATTTCTGTCATGCTCACATCTCCCTCTACATTTTATAGACAAGGAAGGACATTGAAACGAAGAAAAGTTAAATAATTTGCCTAGAATTAATTTGTCTAGAATTCCCAGCTAACAAGTGGCCACCTGATACACTACTAGTGTCTGACTTCATTTCTGCAGATTCTAAGACTTGATCCCCAAAGAATAGCAATTGGCAAACCAGAGCCCATGGCAAACATCTGGTCTACTGCCTACTTTTGCAAATCAAGTTTAATTGGAACATAGCCATGCAGTTTGTTGACTATCTATGGCTGTTATCTTGCTACCACAGCACATTTGAGAAGTTCTCACAGTTGAGTGATTGCCAGCCAAGCCTTAAATATTTACCATCTAGCCCTTACTGTCTGCCCACACCTGCCTAAGTCCATTCTCTTTCACATGTGTGGTCAGCAAAGGTAGGAAAATAAAAAGAATTATAATTCCTTAAATTTCCAATACGATTTACTTAACACTCACCTCATAGTTTGAGAGTCCAAATATCTGGCCCATTCTCAGTGTTACGATGGTTAATAAAACAGCTCTTCCTCAGGATATTCTCAGCCATTCTTTTTGGGAGACAGAAAAGGAGCAGATAAAGTTAAACACATGAAAATGAGAGCGATCATGACAAGATTAAGGGACCCTTGTCAGTGTGTGCAGTTAAGGTTCTGCAGAGAAGGAAATGAGTTGTGGTTAGTATCACTCCACAAAAGTGGGCTTAAACATTTTGCAAAATTTGAGAATTCAAAACTTTTCATTCTTCTTCCTGCAACAGTGTCAGAATAGAAGCAGATGGACATGCTCATTTCTGTGGATAGTAAATGCAGCTTGTGGGGTGGCTCCTCCCCACACAGGATCATGGTCAAGTGTGGGGGGCGGGGCAAGAAATGAGTCCCTTTGTTAAATCAAAAGTTATTTGAATTTTACAGTATTTTATAAATATTAAGGGAAATGTGTTAAGTCTC
This sequence comes from Noctilio leporinus, assembly GCA_004026585.1. Taxonomy (NCBI): domain Eukaryota; kingdom Metazoa; phylum Chordata; class Mammalia; order Chiroptera; family Noctilionidae; genus Noctilio; species Noctilio leporinus. The sequence goes on from PVIW01005066.1 coordinate 96,964, forward strand.
TAATTGGTTTGATTACGTTCTTTATAAGGTCACTTTGTGAGCATTACCCTCTGCTGAATGAACATTGTAAGTACTTCCTGAAGTTTAATGAGATCTCATAGTAAAATCACAACAAGTGCAACTCTTTGATTTATTTTTTAAAATTTTCACAGAGAGGGAAAGGGAGAGAGGCAGAGAGACATCAATGTATGGTTTCCTTTTTCACCTCCCTCCAGCTGAGGACCTGGCTGGAGACCTGGCTTGCAACCTGGTTATGTGCCCTGGCTGGGAATCGAACCAGCGACCTTTGGGTTCACTGGTTGGTGCCTCATCCACTGTGCCACCAGCCAGGGCCAACTCTGATATTTTTAAGAGATGGTATTTATTTTGGGCTAACTGTATGTTACACCAGTCTGTAATTTATTAGAAAGATACACCCCACCACACAGGCTCCTTTTACCTGAACTTACTGTGAGTTGCAACACAAAGCCCTTTGCTCACACTTAATTTATGGAATACTTATTTGCTATATAGTAAGTAAATGGTAGCCTTGTTTTTTAGGCTCACTTATTATGCTGAACTTCTGTTAAAACAGAAATGCTTATAATTACATCGTAGCTTTCTCCCTAGGCAGAACTTACAATAATTCAATGTGCATTGAATTTTTAAAACTGATTCCTTCTTCTAGGTACACGTGAGTGAAGGATGCTGACCACTCTCTAGGATTGGTTATTTAAAATGTTGATTTTAGGTGGAGAGTGGGTTGGGCTTGTGTAGATCAAAACAAAAAATATGAGCAGAAGTGTGTTTTTCAGGCAGAGATTTTTCAGTGCCTCATTTCCTGTGGGGTTGATGGATGATTTTTGTGGTGGTGTGTGTGAGGTGGTATGAGTTGCTCACTGAGACCCAGCGTCAGGTCAGCAGGACCGATGACAAGCAGTGTGGTGTGCTCAGATGCTTGTCTCAATGGAGGCTGGAGGGATCACTGAGCATAGTGATTACAGCATAGCCCCATCTATGGCTTCCAGGGTCTGTAAGAGCAGCTGCTCCTATCCTTCCCCTTTTGCTCTTCATGGACTTACTTAATATAGTTAATTACATTTCTGTGCCAATTTTAGATAGAGTACCTATTTAAGTTTACAGTGGGACCCCAGTGCCTATAATATATCATTGAACAAAAAACTGTTTTGTTTTTTTTTCTTATGAGAAACAATGAATTCCCTGCTTGGAACCACATTACAGAGGTTTATCTTATCCCCCCCCCGATTTTATTCATTATTTTTAGAGGGAAGGGCAGGGAGGGAGGAAGAAAGGGAGAGAAACACCAATGCATGGTTGGCTTTCACCTGCCTCCAGCTAAGGACCTGGCTGTAGACCTGGCTTGCAATCTGGTTATGTGCCCTTCCTGGGAATCAAACCAGCAACCTTTGGTTTTGCAGGTTGGTGCCTTATCCACTGCGCCACCAGCCAGGGTGCAGAGATTTATCTTAACACTCTGTAGGACACATGTTAACTCTTTTGAGGTATGTGTTTTCCATTGCCACAAAAAGTCGGTTGTGCTCAAGACACACTGATATGGATTGAGAAGGGAGTCTGGCATATCTTGGCATTGTGGATGACTAATTGGGCAGCAAGGAGGTGGCATGTGGGTCTGGGAGGTCCCACAAGCCAGAAAGTGTGCTTTCAAAGAGTGCTGGTTTTGGGAAAGAGGCAGCATGATAGGGAGTCCAGCTGACCTAGGCTTCTGTGACCTAGAATCCTGACTCATTGGCCTTGGACAACTTTATGCATCCCCTTTGAGCTGCTGGTAACAAAAATACTATAATTTGGGTAGTTTATACATACATTTATTTCCCACGTCTAGAGGCTAGGGAGTCCAAGATGAATATGTGCTGGCAGATTTGGTGTCTGGTGAGGGCCACTTTCTGGTGGAAGGGATGAGTTAGTTGTGTTGGGGTCTCTCTGATAAGGGTGTTAATCCCAATCCTAAAGGCTCCACCTTCATGACCTAATCATTTCCCAAGGTACTACTTCCTAATGTCGTTCATCACCTTAGAGGTTAGGATTTCAACATAAGAATTTTGGAGGACACCAAACATTTAGTCGATAGCAGTTTCCTTGTCTGTTTGATGGGGAGAAATACCTGCTTTATACATAACAGCCTCTTGGAAAGGTGTTGAAAAGCTCACCACTTGGCGTGGTATAGAAGTTTTCTGTAATTGCTAGCTTGTGTGCGTGTGTGTGTGTGTGTGTGTGTGTGTGTGTGTGTGTTGAATCTGAATGAATTGTGTTGCATTGGGATTCTGTAAGTCAGATATTCAAAAACTTGGGAAGATGCAGGAGGGGGGTTGATATATCTTTAAATCCGGTTCTTTTTGAAAATTTGCAATTTTTTCAAGCCAGCAAAGTGTTATCTAAAGATGTTAGAGAATTAACTAGTTCCCAGGGCTCTCAAAATGCCATTGTGCCTTTTAGACACATAACTTAGGGCTCTAAGTTATTCTTAAGAGCACCTTGCGTGGTAGGAGTCCATTTTGTAATATTTGTTTAAATCATGTTACAGAGCATTACAGACTTGTAATCTGTGTTTAGAATGTCATTATCTGCTCCATTATTGATCAGCGCCACATTTTTTTACTTGCTTATCTCTGCTTTCCATATGGTCAAACTCCAAAGCTAGACCTGGAGGAGACCCACTAACTCATTAACCTCCGAGACATGAAATAGAAACCTTCCAGAAGGGAACTGGCTACGGGAGGCATTGTGTTTAAAATCTCTTTCGGCCCCACTGCCTTTATTTGCCCTAGTACAAATTTTATTAGCATGCAGGAATTTGTCATGGTCCAGTTTGTGAATTATTACTTAGTTCTTTCGGAAATAATTAAGTAAACTGTAGAAAAACACTTTCTGGCTGGTATTTTTTTGTTCACCTTGTGGTCATTGACACCCCAGCCCTCCACAGAGCAGGCTTGCCCTAACCTGCAAGAGGCTAACGCAGAAACATTATAAAAGGGGAAGAATCAGGTCAGGTTAAGGATTGGCTTACTTGGCTCTAGTAGAGAACACAATGCAATTGAGAACATGTCGGTCTCCAGGCTGAAATGGGGTCTAGGAGAGATTGATGGAAAAAGTCTTTAATTTCTATGAGAAAAGGCTTTTTTTTGTGTGGCTTAATTATTGTTTTTGAGGACTTAGAATTTCCTCCAGTTGAGTGTGAATGTTTTGCAGACAAGACTGTTTCTGAGAGCCCCTCATATTTTGGAGTCTAAAAAATTCTAAGTTGTTCCTGCATGCCAGCCAGTTCTTTGTGCGTGATGAGCTTTCTGAAGCAACAGAAATTTCTGTGGAAGGAAAGCTTGGCTTAGAGTTTTTTGGTAAATAACCAAGAACTTGAATGGTCTCATGGGATGAAATACCAGATTGAGGCATTACAGATTTGACTGTCATTGTGATATTTCAGTTTGCAAAGTGAGTATGCACTTTGAATACATTTTAAATGTTACTGTAATTCAGTTCTATTATTGAGTACAAACTCCGCTTTAGGCATGAGACTGAGTAGGAAATACACCCCTACTTGTCTCCCTTTTAAATTTGGAACTCCAGTGCCCTGGCTGGTGTGGCTTGGTTGGGGCCCCCAGACTCTGGGCTGCAGACCTGTTAGGAACTGGGCTGCACAGCCGGAGGTGAGCTTGAATGTAATGTGCGTGAATCATCCTGAAACCATCCCCACCCCCCTCAGTTCATGGAAAAATTGCCTTCTGTGAATCTGGTCCTCAATTTCAAAAAGGATGAGGACTGCTGCCGTGGACCAAATGGTTGGGGGTTCAGTTCCCCTTCAGGCTACATACCTAGGTTGTGGGTTCGATCCCTGTTTGGGGAATGTATGAGAGGCAACCAGTTTCTCTCCCTCTCTGTCTCTGTCTCTGTCTCTCTCTCAATTCAATAAACATACTTAAACATTAAAAACAAATAATGAGTCTCTGAACAACACTTGATTGGACTGGGAAGGTTGGAGTAAGTAGAATGTAAATTCCTTATGTTGTAGGATTTATTAAAGAAAGAAATAAGTGGGTTATAAATGAACAGTTACATAATAAATAAGTCCTTGCCCTGGCTGGTAGCACAGTGGAAAAGGTGCCAGCCTGCAAACCCAAAAGTTGCAGGTTCGATTCCCCAGCCAGGGCGCATAACAAGGTTGCAAGCCAGGTCTTCAGTCAAGTCTGTGGCTGGAGGCAGGTGAAAAGCAACCATACATTGATGTCTCTCTCCCTCTCTGCCTCTCTCCCTTCTCCTCTTTCTAAAAATAATGAAATAAAATCTTTAAAAATAAATAAATAAATAAATAAATAAGTCCTGGCAGTGTGATGCCCAGTATGGTGACTGTAGTTAGCAATACTGTGTTGAGTATATGAAACTTGCCAACAGAGTAGATCTTCAAAGTTCTCATCACAGGATAAAAAATGGATAACTATGTGTGCTAAGGGATGTTAGCAAGGCATATTTTAGCAATTATTTTGCATCAGTATACCAATTTGTTATATTGTATACCTGGATATAATGTCAATGTGATATAATATTATTATGTCACTTGTATCTCAATCTTAGGCAAAAGAAATGTGGTCGTGCATGAGAAAAACCTATAGAGCATCTCAGAGAGACACTTACGTGTTGGTTTGAATAGAGAGATCTGGGTAGTGATCTCCACTTTCCTCCTCTCTCACAAATGCCCTATGTTTTCATAAAATGGGCGGGAGGATCTGGCCAAGGAGACTTAGTTGGTTAGGTCATCATCCCCATATGCTAAGGATGTGGTTTCGATCTCTGGTCAGGGTACATACAAAGAGAAACAACCAATAAATGGATAAACAAGTGGAATGACAAATTGATGATTCTCTCTCTTAGATCAATTAAAAAAAAAAAAAAAAAGGGAGGTAAGAGAAGATTCCTTAGTTCTCCAGAAAGTTAGGTTGACATGCTTGCTTGATTCTGTTTTATCTAGTAAATGGTATTAAGCACCTGTTTGTTGAATTGGTTGAAAATGAATTTAAAATAATTTATCTTGACCTTTCCTTTTTGCAATTTTTACAGTATAATGCAACATCAGTAGTTTTAAAGTGTCTTTAAACTCTGGCTGGGAATTACTGTTAATAACTTGTCAGATAGCGTTTCTAGGTGATAATTTCCTTCTGTGTGAATGTCATGGTTTGTCTGCTTTTTTTTTTCCTCTAAAAATACAATTATATTCAAGAAATTTCCTAGTGCATTTAAAAACAGCTGGGTGAAAGTCATTTTAAATCCCCAAACCCGACACATTAGTTTTTTTATGCATTTAATTAAGCAGAAGTTAAAATAAATTAGAACAAAAGCCATTTGGTGCTGATTGTTGAATCAACAAAGCAAGAAACAGCCTAGCATTATTACCCTACCACAGATGTCTGTCACTCAGCACAGCACTGTTACGCTATAAATTTGCATCAATTCTTAACATTTTTTTAATAACTATTTTCTAGTAAAGACTGGCACATGGCATATAGCAATCAATGTTTATACAAACTTTACTTTGCGTGTGTGTGCGTGTGCATGTGCATGTATGTATAATTTTCCCCCTCTTACACCTTTACATTGTTGACTTGGATCATTTTTTGTGGGGAGCTACTCTAGAATGATAAAGATAAGGAAAATATAGAAAATTGAAAAATAAGGGTTAGGAATAAATTAGAATATTATTAGTAAAAATGACTTGGTTGTTTCATTTTTAGTATTAAAATATTCTTCAGGACAGGGTGGGTTTGAATTTGTATCTTTTAAAAAAGATTTTTCCTAAAAGCTATTTCCTTATTAAAAATTTTTTGGCTTAAAAAAATAAACAGGGTTATGCTTTACAGACAGTCTTATGTTACCATTTTTTTTCCATTTAATAGAATATCATGATTCATACAGTGTCTGGCATTGGCGTCCAAATTATCGAGGGGAAAGGTGAAGTTATGGCTAGTGATGCTGTGGAAACATTTTTGAAAGTTTCTGCTGGGAAAGGGTACATGAGGATCCACTGTACTCTTGGTTTTGAATAATTTTAAATTTTCCTTAAAAAGTTTATGTATGTGAATTAGTCATAACATCTCCTTAGGTCTACAGATCAATAGCAATGCAGTCATTCTTAGGAGTCACATGCCATGCCATTGTAGCATGAAACATAGTTCGCCCAAGGGTCTGTTATTGGATACCTCTGCTCATGGTTTTAGACCATTTCTGCAAATGGATGTAAGCGTGTTTGGTTTTCTTCTTAGCTCTTTGTTGGTTAAGTTTTTTGTTCTTTAATGATTCAATAAAAAAAAAATCTTGAATTATCATAAACGAATAAGTGAGAACCAGAAATTTCTAATGAGAAAACTTACAAAACAAAATCAGTGTATATCTTAATGCTGAGTTGTAATTCAAATAAATCTTACAGTTTCTCTCTCTCTCTGTCTTGCTGTCTCTCTCTATCTTTCTCCCTCTCTCTCTCTTTCTCCCTCTCCCTCTCTCTTTCTCCCTCTCTCTCTCTCTCTCTCTCACACACACACACACACACACACACACACACACAAGTTTGAGTCCACTAAATAATTTTTTTTTAAATCCTCACCAGAGAATGTTTTTTATTGACTTTAGAGAGAGAGGAAGGGTGGGGGGCGACAGTCATGTGAGAGGGAAACATAGATTAGTTGCCTCCTGTACTTGCCCTAACCGGGGCTTGAACCTTCAGCCTAAGTATGTGCTCTAATGTGGAATCAAACGTGCAATATTTTTGGTGTATGGGTTGATGCTCCTATCAACTGAGCCACCTGGCCATGGCATTTACCAAATAATTTGTATTGCCAAATGTCTCAGTGCATTAATATGTTTTAACATGTGACATAGTTGCATTTGAGCCTTCTGGAGACATCTGTTGTGTACATGGATATTGGCTAGTTCATGTTGTTCTGTCATCTTTGTGGTGTTTATTCATTGCAAGCTTCTGGTTCCCATTTCTCAGTTGAGGGCAATTACAGGCCTTTCCCTAATCCTGACATTGGAGTCAGACTGGCTAGAGTCTGGGACTGTGAACATGGTCAACAGTTTCATTCTGGTCTGCATCTAGAGCCCATTATCTTGAGAATCCTGAGTAGGCAGTATCATCTGTTCTCTGACCCTCAGTTAATTTGAGTACGAAGAATATATTTAATACTAATTCCCCCCTATTACATGAGTGTAAGTATGGGACAGATTCTGTATTATATCTTGTACCTACTTTATCAGACTGAATACTTAGAGCAACTTACAAAGACAGTTTCTCTTATTCTTCCCATTTTACAAATGAGGAAAAGAGACCTAGAGAGATAAAGTAACTACTTCAGTGAAGGTCACACTGAAGGCCTTAGATTTTTTAGTTTTGTTTTTTTTTTAAGATTTTATTCATTCTTTTCAGAGAAAAGGGGAGGGAGAAAGAAAGGGATAGAAACATCAATATATGGCTGCCTTTCACCTGCCTCCACCTATGGACCTGTCTGGAGTCCTGGCTTGCCAACCTGGTTATGTGCCGTGGCTGGGGAATCAAACCAGTGACCTTTGGGTTCGCAGGCTGGCACCTATCCACTGAGCTACCAGCAAGGGCCCTAGATTTTTTAAAAAAATTATGAGAGAGAGAGAGAGAGGGAAAGAGAGAGAGAGAGGGAAAGAGATCGAGAGATTTAGATTGTTGTTCCACTTATTTATGCTTTCAGTCATTGATTCTTATATGTGCCCTGACTGGTAATTGAACTTGCACCCTTGGCATGTGGATGGGGACAGTGCTGTAACCAACTGAACCATCTGGCCAGGGCCTGGTTTTAGAATTTTGACACTATAGTCAACCCATTGAGTATCCCCAAAGGATCAGTGGTGAAATTTTGGTGGGTGTGTATTTGTATTTACTTATTAATTATAGTATTTGCAAATGGAAAGCCCTAGATACAGACCTGTAATTAAAACCTGCCCATGGTTATGTATCTGAAAATTTCTTTCCTATCCATGTCCCAGTGACTACATTTTACCGACTTTCCATTTTTCAGTCCCTTTTAGTTTGATTCGGAATAAAACAAGTTTCTAATGGGCAGGGCCCCTGAGCAGTAGAGCGCCTGCTTATTAATATATTTTTTAAGTTAGCAATTTCTGAATCGTGGCAGCCCCGTTTGATGTGGAGTACCTGAGCATGAGGTGGTCATGAAAGTGCCTGTGATAACTGGGCCCAGATCTAGGGGAGGGAGTGACAGGCAGAGTTTTGAGAGGTTCCTCGTGAATTAAAATTAATGAAAGATGTTTGGAGAATTTGATACCCTTAGATACAGACATCTCGTTTGGAAACATAGCATGCTCTGTACAGAACCTGAGCAGAGTTGGATGCTGACTGGATTCGAATGCTTTATCATCCTCATCATTATCATCATCGGGCCGTGTTGCCAGCCAGCTACGTGGCCCGAGGAGGCTGTAGCTGGGATCCAAGGGCTCAGCTTTGGAAGTTTCCAGGTGCAGTCCCATGAGCAAGTCAAAGGCGTGCCGTGATCAGTCCAAGCCCAAGGAACATAGATGATGCATGTAAATGATTGACTTTTTAAAGGACCATTTGGAATCCCTGAAGGGGGTAGCCTAAAGAGTTTTTAAAAATGAAGGGATAGATGTTTATGTTTGGGCTGGGGAAGAAATAGTAAAATGCCTGCTGAGGGGCTTGTCTTTATAAATAATGTCCACTAAAAACATGAAGGGAGTGTTAAGAACAGAGAGGAGCAGGTAGGATTGGAATGGTCAGGTACAACCTGATGGTATTTCCCTTCTTTTGACAGAAGTGCAGTCTGTTGTAGCCTTTCCCTCTATCTTTGCAGTTGGGTCTCTCTAGCTTGGAGCATCACTGGACAACTGGACAAAGTGGTCACCTCCCTGATGAAACAGTACTGGCTGAGAACTCAAAGCAAAGTCCCCATCCTGGCTTTCGTGTTGCTAGAAAAGAATTACCTGAACTATTTCACAGTCCTGTTACAACCATGTCCCATTTTGGTAACTATAAAAAAGTCCAGCCCTGGCTGGTAGCACAGTGGATAAGGCACAGGCCTGCGAACCCAAAGGTCGCAGGTTCGATTCCCCAACCAGGGCACATTAGCAAGCCAGGTCTCCAGTCAGGTCTGTGGCTGGAGGCAGGTGAAAAGCAACCACACACCAAAAATAAATAAATAAATAAATCTTAAACAAACAGAAAAAAACAAAAAAACCAATCCCAAACTCATCCACTTTCTGTTGCTTGGTTGACTGCAACTTCCCTTTTGTTCTGCAAAAGTTAGTGCCCATTTTAACACCCAATACACTTTTTCCAGATTGCATCCCCATCTCTAAATATTGGGATGCCTCTGATTCCCACCCCTCAATAAGAATGTATGTAGTAGATGCCCCCCACCTCCCATTTTTTCCTCTAAAACTTCTCTGGAGTGGTTTTTACTTTTATTTCCCTTCAGTGAAGGCAGTCATCCTTGTTTATTTGACAAAGTAAATGAGAGAATGCTCACTAGGCTACCAGCCTGATGTGATTGGCAGGCTGATAGAAATGCTGCAAGACAATGCCACGGTTAAACTGGAGAGTTGGGAAAGCTTGCCGCCTCTGGGGTGGATGTATAGACAAAGTCCCAAATGGTACATGAATTGATTTTGATGATAGGACTCCAAAGCTTGAGTATTTCAGATTGTTTCAAGCTAATGGCTGCCATGCTTGGCAATGAGCCCAGCTGCACATTGGGTTGATTTTAAAAGGACATCTTGACAGCTCATCAGGAGGACAGAGTGCATGCTAGGTGTTTGAGTAGGTGCTCACTTTCAGAGGAGCTTGTGTTGTGTTTCCTTAACAGGTACTGACAGTTTAGCACCCTTACCATCAGCCAGGCCCGAGTCACTCTGGTCACACTTGAAAAACCGTACCAGCGTGGTCTCAAGGTCTCCTCATTAGATTCCAACTAATAAAACCTCCATTGAGCAGAGGGGTTCATGAGGTTTACTGAAATTCAATGGGAAATTAGGGATGATCCCCAGGAGAAGTAAAATTCCTGACACCTTGGCCCCTTCCGCTTGTCCTACTTTTCCTCAAATGCCCGCAACTGAAACATTTCCTATTTCTCAGTTTCAGTTGTCCCCTTAAGCAACTTACTAATTAGACATTAAAATTTCCCAGACTCTCAATCCCAAGGCAAAACTGATGAACACAGCAAACCAAAGCAGTTGGGTTAGAAAAGAACAACAACAACAACAACAAAAAAAAAAAAAACAAAAAAACATAGCTGCAGAGATTTGAAGCTGGAGCCAACACTGGTGACCATATGTCCTATCAATGAAATTTGTCCTAGTGTAATTATTAACAGTGCCCCCCTTTACTCTCAGAAAGTCCTATTTTAGAAAATTAACTGTGAGGAATGAGTGAGTGGTGGTGAGTGAAGCAGCGTGGCGGAGGTGTGGGAATGGACCACCCTTTTTGTGGGGGGTGGCTGGCTCCACCAACAAAGCCTTAGGTGAATGTGCACCCACTATTGTCACAAGTAAGTCTCAAGAGTAGCCAGAAATAGGGGCTTTTAAGGGAATGCCCCAATATAAAAATGTTGGCAATTCAGCTTTAAAATGGGTACCATGGGGGCAGGCAACATATGTGGGTGATCTGTTGGCTGCTTTTGAAGGAATTTCTGTTTTCTCTTTTTTAAAAAGGTTTTTCTTTGTCATTTTTTGAGAGAGGTGAAGGGAGGGAGACATCAATGTATGGTTGCCTTTCACCTGCTTCCAGCTATGGATCTGGCTGGAGACCTACCTGGCTTACAACCTGGTTATGTGCCCTGGCTAGGAATCGAACCTGCGACCTTTGGGTTCTTAGGCCAGTGCCTTATCCACTGAGCCACCAGCCAGGGCCTTCTATTCTTTCTTAAAGCACAGGTGATAAAGACGGTAAAAAGGGGAGATACAGAGATGCAAGTATGGGCTCTAGGGATACATTGGTGAGCAAACTTTTCCTCTGGTGAGCAAACTTTTCCTCTGGCTCTTCTAGTGCAGGTTGCTGGGCAGGAATGAGTAGGGATAGAGGATGCAATAGAATAATTATTGGTACCTGGTTGGTGTTTGGTTTCTACACTAGAGCTTGATGGGTGATGATACATGACATATGTCAGAGTACATCATGGGATGTGTTTAATGGGAAACAGAGTGGTATAGAAATTATTTTTAAATGTGATCATGGCTTTTAGGTAATAAATTTTTGTTCCTTTCCATAACCAGTTTGGATGAATAGCTTTGGCTTTCAGTCAGGTTGAGTTAATCTTGTATCTTTATGTTCTCCTAAAAAAAATGTAATAATGTCCAAGCTTTTCTTGGAGCTATTTCTCTCTGTGAAATAGGCGACTTAAGGTCTCTCCCATCCTAAAAGCTTTTAGCCTGTGAAAAGCTCCTTTTATTGCTTGTAAAACCTTCACTCTGTGTTTAGAATACATGGCATTTCTGGATTTGTTAAATTGGCAGTTAGTGAAGCTGTAGAATCTGCTCACTGTACATCCATCCAGCCATGTAACTTGTTCAGAGGACAAGGCACGTATTGGGCTATTCTACAGTGATCAAATGCTGAAACATTACAATCAGCTGTGACCCTGTAATCTGCATTCTTAATTGGTCTTCGTGTACAGCAGAGTATTGATCTGCTTTTAGTATATTCTGAATGTTGACTTGATCTTGCTAATCAATTCAAGTCAGACTGCCTGCTAGGACCAGCTTGAATCCAGCCCCGCAGAGGGAGCATTGTTAGAGGGAGAAGTCTGGGATGAGTTGTTTCCCCTTGATGTAGTTTCCAACATATGCTTCATCCTCAGGATATGGGTAAACAGCCATCTTTTTAAAAATGTGGATTATAGGGACTCACACCCCATGGAGTTTTAAATAAGGTTTAAATGAGATAATTCATGTAAAATTATTGATGAGGACATAGGAGGCACCAAATGAATGGGAGCCATTGTGATTTTTCTAACTGGATTTAAATTTTAAAAAATTTTGGATTTTAGTTACTGATTTTGTTGACTATTGAAAGGAGTTGAAAAAGATGTTGCCCTGGCTGGTGGCACAGTGCATAAGGTGCTGGCCTGTGAACCCAAAGGTCGCTGGTTGGATTCCCAGCCAGGGCACATAACCGGGATGCAAGCCAGGTCTCCAGCCAGGTCCGTAGCTGAAGGCAGGTGAAAGGCAATCATACATTGATGTCTCTCTCCCTCTCTGCCTCTCTACTTTCCCCTCTCTCTAAAAATAATAAATAAAATATTAAAAAAGAAAAAGATGTTGCTTTCATTTTCTTGATTATTGTAAAATGAGCTAGAATTGCTAGAATTGAAAAGATGACAGAAATTTTGGGGGGAGGTAATTGGTATATTGACTATGAACTGTACATTAGATCATGTTACACAGTGTTAGATTTCCTGACTTTGATAATTGTCCTATAGTTGTGTAAGAGAATGCCCTCGTTCTTAAGAAATTTGCTGAGCATTTGTGTTAAAGGGGCATAATATCCACAACTTTCTCTCAGATGGTTGAGGGAAATATATATACATAGAGAATCATAAAGCAGATGCAGTGAAATGTGTTGACAGTGATGAATATGGGTGAAAGATATAGAGGAATCTTTGTATTTTTGAAAATAAAAAATGGGTTGGTGAGAAAAAAAATGTACCTAGTAAATGTTTTGTGAAACTGTGTAAAACTAGTGGTTGAGTTCACTTAGTTTCTCATCCAGAGTAGCTCTTCTCTTCATTAGAGAGTCCTCCACCCTACTCTCCTTTCCCATGCTCCTGTTCTTGATTGCTGGGGACACTTATTTGACAAGAGGAACTTCATTGCCTTAGCAGTAAGTGTTCTTGCTGTTTGGTTTTCAACTCCCAGTCATAATCCTTTGTTCATGACATTATAATCATCACCACAAGTGGCTAATTATGATGTCACAAATGGAGGGTTATGACTCAAATGAGGAATGAACAGCAGGGATGGATTAGTTCCTAAGCAATGAAGATGATTCTGTTTGGTGCAAATGCCCTACGGTAATAAAATTTCAAACCCAAAAAAGGCAACAAAAAGACAAAGCTGAACATATGTGATCTATTAGCCAAATTATCTTTAAGTGGAAAACTTTTTTTTTCTTCACTCATAATTTTCCAAGTGGCATGAATAGAGCCTCCATAACAGATAAATGGATTTATTTTTAGGTATAACAAAGCGCAAGGTATCTTGCTGACTAATTGCAGAGATGTCACACCTGGGCTGAAGAGCAAATCATTATGGAGTCATTGTTGTGGTTCTTTCTCCCGCCCCCATAAAGTTGAATTGCTCTTCACAGTCAGCATTGCAAAATACAGTCTGTAAAGATCAGCACAATGACTGCAGACAGCTGGGCTGATAATTGACCACAGCCCCAGACTGCAAACCCCAGGCCTTGGGGCGGAATGAGAATGGCAGCAGTCGCTGGGGCCCAGGACAGTTTTCTGAATGAATTACATATAAATGAAGTAGTGGCAACAGCTGTTGCTATGGACAGGCCTAGAATTAGTAGTCAATTCTCTGCAGAACTGTAATTTTCAATTCCAAGTCAAGGATATATATTTTTTCCCTTTTAGGAAATGTGTTTTTCCCATACTATTTGGTTAACCAAATATCCAAGTTCTCCCCTGAAAATGGCACTAACAACTCTTTCATCCTTGGTGTTACTTGGCTGTCTCAGGACTACTTTTGAAATTGTTGCCTTTTCTAAAACCATGGTTTCAGTAGCCAAACTAAACTGGAAATCCCTTTGAATTGTTTTCCTCTTCACAGGACATAGTGTTCTCTTCTCCTACGTGTTATATTTAGTCCTCTGTTGGCGGGCTGTTGGAGCCCTCTTTGGACGGAACTTAACCCTCGCTTCAATTTTGGAAGCCTTCCTGAAAAACATCGGTGAAAGATTTGAGGCTACACTTTGGCATTAGGAGTAGAGCAAATAAACCCACACTTTAAAAACATGGTAAATTGAGTTATAAAGGACACTTCCCATTTGAATCTAGGCATTTAATAACAGCCTTTATGCACAAAGTAGAAATTACATGATTATTATCTTGGGGCTGTAATTAGAACATGTTGCTATATTGGTAACATTTAGAAGTGTGTAACTTCATCTGAGGCTCAGACGCAGCAGCCCGCAGTAGTAGGAGACAGGACAGAACATGACCTTGCAGTCGCACGCTTGTTTGAGGTTCCCCAGAGACAACACAGCGATGAGGAAGTCATGTCTCCATTTGCCACTAATTTTGCCCTTTGTTTCCTAACGGACCAGAGCATGTTTTCTGTCAGAAGGGTTGCCTTCTGGTGTGTGGCGAGGGTTGGTGGTTATTTTTCCTGTTGTGTCCCCATTGGTACGTAGCGGCTCGCCCTTTTGCAGATGTGATTCTTGTCTGGATGCAGGGATGGGCCTCTGTTCTTCTAGGAGTGGTCAGCTCTTCTTTTCAAAGTGCTCGTACATGTAGTTTTTCTGTCAAGGGTCTTGTTTGGAGCATTATAAGGGCCCTTCAGAAATGCAATCATTTTTAGCATGGGTTTTCTCTGAGCCAGTATCTGCCGCTCACCAGTGATCCTGGGAGAAACATGTCCAAGTCCAGAGGGGCCCTCAGCAGGTGACAGGAGCCCCCGAAACTGGCGTGGCTGTTAGTGTGGGAAGTCTCACCCCAAGTGCTGTGGGAAACACAAAAGTTTAACAGTCCTGGAGCTTTATAGCTTTGAGTGGGAGCCAAAATTGGGCCATGTGAAATCACTTAGTACAGTTTCACAACCAAGAGTCAATAAATTCAAATTAAATTTGCCTGTAATATTCCAAGGGACTAGGAGTTTGAAGTTTTATCTTTGAGGGGAGAAGGTTTCCTGGGGGTAGCTGAGTTTGGGAACCAGGGTGGGAAACATGATTATGATCTATGATAACAGAGGTCCCTGGGTGAGTTTCTTCCCTGGCATTGACTCACCTTGGGACCAATTATTTTACCTAAGTTTAGTCTGTTGGCAATAACTGCCCCTGCCTTCTTTCTCTGAAATATGAGTTGCCTACCTACTCCATAAGGTAACAGGCGTTAGGACTAGTTGGGACAGCGCCTGTGAAGAGGTGGGTGCAGTACCTGCTATCCTTATTAATGGAGAATTTGGAGTTATGAGTGGAGGCAGAAAGGATGCAAGCAAGCTAAGGAAACTGCTGGCAGGGGAAGGGCTACAGTAATCCCTCCCATGGCAAACAGGTGCAGTGTGTTTAGAAGGAATGTCTGGCGGTTTGTTAAGGTTAAGGTGTGGTTTGATTAGTGCCCTGTCTGTGTCAGTGATGAAAGGAGCTTACTGAGGGTTAATGGCTGTGACAGATGAAGGGGGAAGAGGCAATAGAGGAAGTTGGGAACCTCAGAGCATGCTGCAGATCTGATGCAGTCTCAGCCAAGACAGCAGAAAGCAGTGGAGCAAAGGTTGCTCATTTCAGCTTTTGGTAGAAAGGATAGGCCCCAGGGGCCCCCACCGCCACCTTCCTGCAGCCCTGGCCTGGGGACTGTGTGAGAAGAACATTACCTTGGTCTCAAAGCTGCCTGGATCCTGAAGGCTCCTTGTGGCTAAGCACGAAGATCTGACTGATGCCCTCCATCCCCAGGCAGGCTGCTCTACTATCTAAATTGGGGCTCCTGTGCTTATTTTCCATCCCGTTAATTTCCTTTGTAGTGTTTTATCATCAACTATAATAATAAAAAAAACATGTGCACTTGAATCGGCTGCCAGGACACCAACAGGCCAGAGCAGGGCATTTCCTGGCAGCCTGGCGTACAAGGAATGAGGTGTCTTAATTGCTATGACCTCACCTTTGGCCTTGGAAAAAGGTTACTTACCACTTGTTGGATTCTGAGTGAGAATGCAGTCATGGTGAACATTTGCTACATTCACAGGGCCATGCATTGTGGTCATCTCAATGAAGTTTTCCTGCATTCCTGCATGGGGAGGGAGCGGCTTGTACTTGTTCATAGACTACATTACATGCCTGCAGTCAGGAGGAAACTGAGCTTTAGGGACGTTAGATATTAAGACTCTTCAGGGTCACTCAACTCAGAAGGGGTAGAGGTGGGGTTTCAGGTCTTCTGCCCACCACACCTGTGATCTTAATTTGCTCTCCTATCATGGGGCAGATAGAGAGGAACTGGGTTAATGAACGCAAGGAGGATTTGACCCGCACCAACTCCCCCGTACCTCTCATTGTTCAAGGTGCCAGGGTTAAAGGCCTTTTAAAATTAGCCTGTGCTAGCCAAATAGTTGGTGAGACTGGAGAAATTGGATAATTGTAGACAATCATTCTTGGGGACCTGAAATTGGTACAGCTTCTTATGAAAGTAGCAAGCTACTGTTTCCTTCACAATTCTACGTGTGCAAACTCTTTGATCTTGCAACTGCCCCCAGATGCGTATCCTACAGATGAACTTCTTCAAGTGCAAAATGTTTTATGTTGGGGTTATTCATTACAACAGTATTTGGATTTGGGAAGGATTGGAAACAACCTGATGGTCCGTTAATAGGGTTGTTGTAATAAATGATGGTATGCTAAGGAATGGCGTGTGTGCAGCTGTTACATACGTTACATCCATGAAGCAAAGCTACCTGAACTGATATACACATATATGTTTAACTCTTATCTTAAGTTATGATTCCCTAGATATCTTGTTTATTTGGGGAAAGAGCAAGATACACAACAGTGTCTGGATTAGGCTACTTTTTTTTCTTGGACACATATAGGAGTATCACTAGCATTGTGGTGATTGTGCTGCCTTGGGAGTTTGCAGAAAGAGGTGGGGGAAGATGTTTTCACTCTCCAGCCTCTTGTACCTTTAATTTGACTGTTATAATATATGCATGCATTATTCAGAAAATTCAATAAAGAAATTTCTAAAACCAATTTGTGAGAAATGAATTATTCATTGGCCAGTAGGAGCAGGAAGGAAGAAGATTATATAAAGTTTACCAGTTAGACAATACCTATAATACATTGAAATAAAATACGATATCTATTTCCTGTTGACAGGAAACCACCAGGGAGATTTCCACCAAATCTGGAGGAAATGTTGGGAATACTTTGCTTTGAAAATCTTATTATCTGGCTTATCTGGAATTTGGGTTAGGGGTCCTTCAATGACACTTAAGTTGGTATTCAGCCATTTATTGTCCAGGGCTCCCACAGACCCCAATTTGAAGTGGAGGGCACACGTGCTGCCTGTGTTAGCTCTGCTCAGGGGAACAACCATGTACTTATTTAACAGTTAATGATTTCATGGACAGTGTAGGGAGTCCACCATCCAGATTATTTGTTAAAGCTGTGAATGACTCTTGAGGGTGGACATTAGGGGACCTGGCCTGACCTGACTAACTATGGTTTAGGGACCCTTTTGGAAGTTACTGGTTAATGTTTGTTTGTTTTTACTTTCAAAATGATTACAGTGAGAAGAAAAGGAAACTGTTAATTTTCATATTTATACAAAAGTATGAAAAAGAATGAGAGGTTAAGAAAGCATGAGTTATTTTTTAAGTAGGACTTTGTAGCTTCAATGGATGATCATAGAAATATTTTCTTTTCACATATTAGACAAATTCTTAGAGGCCAGTTTGCATTCACTTAGAGAAATGTTTGTGGAGGTGGTGTATCAGGTGCGCAGACAATATCTGTTCCTTTTAGGAAACCAGTATGTTACATAGCCCTCAAGTTTATGACAGATTATGGTAGGTAGCATTATGACTTTTTTGCCTGTTTGTTTCCATGTCTGTTAAAGGACTGAAAAAATAAGATGATTTAAATCATGTAGCATTACATCATTGGAGTTGGAGACGCTCATACCAGGTTCGAGAGGTGGAATTGGGTCTCTGGCGTTAAAGAGGAGATTTTTAGCAGAAGCCTTTTAAGTACAGCTCCTTGGTAATTGCAAGGTTTAGAGATGTGCTCAGTGAGCGCCTTCTTCTAAGGGCGTCTGACCTTCCGGAGTGGTGGCGGCATCTTCTCTACCTCCTTCCATTGAGGAGGTTGTTAGGAAAGGTGTATTGCCAGATAAGGATGTCTTTAGACAGCTACAGAGAGAGGACTCCCCTGGAAGAATTCTTGTTTCCAGCCAGATTTACATTATTTACAGGGGATTAGGCAGGGACCAGGCTTTAGACCAGTGTTGCCTTGGAAAGTTGTTTTCTGTCCTCAAGCCACAAGAGGCTGTATGCTAACCAGCTTGGAAAGCAGACCCCGCCCCC
>PVIW01005067.1:0-52678 GCA_004026585.1 Noctilio leporinus
TAATAGTAGGGGATTTTAATACCCCACTATCAATAATGGACAGATCTTCCAAACAAAAAATCCCCAGAGATGTTGTGGCATTGAACAACACTCTAGAGGAAATGGACCTAACTGATGTATACAGAGTCTTTTACCCCAAAGAAGCAAAATACACATTCTTTTCAAATGCACATGGATCATTCTCCAAGATAGACCACATCAACAAATCGAAAGATAAAAACCATATGATCTTATCAATAGATGCTGAAAAAGCATTTGATAACGTACAGCAACCATTTATGGTAAAAACCCTCAGCAAAATGGGAATAGAGGGAGCATACCTCAACACCATATAGGCCATCTACGAGAGACCTGAAGCGAACATCATACTTAATGGACAAAAACTGAAAGCTTTCCCCCTCAGATCAGGAACGAGATAAGGCTGTCCACTTTCTCCACATTCTTCAACATTGTCTTGGAAGTTCTAGCTATAAGCATCAGAGAAGAAAAAGGAATCAAATGTATACAAATTGGGAAGGAGAAAGTCAAACTGTCATGATTTGCAGATGATATGGTAGTGTACATACAAAACCCGATCAGCTCCACCAAAAACTTACTCGACCTAATAAGCAAATTTAGCAAATAGCTGGGTATAAAGTCAATATCCAGAAATCAAAAGAATTTTGTATACCAATAATGAAACAACAGAAATAGAAGTGAAAAAACAAATCCCATTTACCATAGCAACAAGAAAAATAAAGTACCTAGGAATCAACTTAACTAAGGAGGTAAAAGACCTGTACTCAGAAAACTACAGAACCATGAAGAAAGAAATCAAGGAAGACACAAATAAATGGAAGCATATACCATGTTCATGGATGGGAAGAATTAACATCATTCAAATGTCCATACTACTGAAAGCAATCTGCAGATTCAATGCAATCCCAATTAAAATACCAATGACAGACTTCACAGAAATAGAAAGAAATATTTCAAAAATTTATATGGAGCCAAAAACGCCCATGAATAGCCACTGCCATCTTGAGAAAGAACAAGGTAGGAGGAATCAGAATTCCAGACTTCAGACAATACTACAAGGCTACTGTCATCAAAACAGCATGGTACTGGCATAAGAATAGACATATAGATCAATGGAACAGAATAGAGAGCCCAGAAATTAACCCAGGATTCTGTGGTCAACTAATAGTTGACAAAGAGGGAAGGAACATCAAATGGAATAAAAACAGTCTCTTCAACAACTGGTGATGGGAGAACTGGATAGCAACATGCAAAAAGATGAAACTATACCACCAACTTACACCATACACCAGAATAAACTCAAGATGGATAAAGGATTTAAACATAAGCAGTGCCACCATAAAGGTCCTGGAGAAAAATATAGGTAGTAAAATTTTGGATATCCTACGCAGAAATATGTTTACTGACACTTCACCAAGGGAAAATGAAATCAAAGCACAAATCAACAAATGGGACTATATCAAATTGAAAAGTTTATTTTTAGCTAAAGAAAATACCAGCAGACCTCAAAGGGAACCAACTGTATGGGAAAACATAATTGCCAATGATACCTCAGACAAGGGTCTGATCTCCAAAATATGTAAAGAACTAATGCGACCCAATAGCAGGGAGACCCACAGCCCAATAAAAAATAGGCAAAGGACCTGAACAGACAACTCACTGAGGACTATATACAAAGGACCCAGAGGCATATGATAGAATGCTCAACATCATTAGCCATCAGAGAGATGTAAATTAAAACCACAATAAAATACCACCTCACACCTGTCAGAATGGCCATCATCAACAAATCAACAAACAACAAGTTTTGGCAAGGATGTGGGGAAAAGTGAACCCTGATGCACTGTTGGTGGGAATGCAGGCTCGTCCAGCCACTGTGGAAGACATTGTGGGGTTTCCTTATAAAACTAAAAAGGGAACTGCCTGTTGTTCCAGCAATTTCACTACTTGGACTATACCCAAAGAATCCTGAAACACCAATTCATAAGAACCTGTGTACACCTATGTTCATAGCAGCACTATTTACAAAAGCCAAGTGCTAGAAATAGCCCATCAGTGGATGATTGGATCAAAAAACTTTGGTATATTTACACAATGGAATACTATACAGCAGAAAGAAAGAAGGAACTCCTACCCTTTGTAACAATATGCATGGAACTGGAGAGTATTATGCTTAGTGAAATAAGCGAGTCAGTGAAGGACAAATACCAATTGATCTCACCCATTACAGGACAGTAATGAGCAAAAGTAACAACAAGCAAAACAGAACCAAGTATATGAATACAAGGAATAGGCCTTCGGTGGTCAGGGGGAACGGGGTTGGGGGGAGGGGGGAGGCAGAGGCAAAGAAGGGGAGCAGCTTAGACAAGAACCTAGTATAAAGGAACCATGGACATGGACAACAGGTGGGATTGACTTTGGGGGGAATGGGTGGGTGGGGAGGGGGACAGAGGGGAGCAAAAAGGGGATGGATGTAATACAACAGCAATAAAATTAAAAAAGAAAGAAAGAAAAAAATCAAACAGCAAAATAAATAAATAAATTAAATTAAATTAAAAAAAGTCGAACAAAAGAGCTTCTTCCTCTTCCTGCCTTGAACATTGCTGTGAAAAATGCAGTTTGCTACCTATCATCTCAAAAGGGATCAACCCTTGGATTGGTAGCAAATCCAAAAAGACAACATTTGGTGATAGAAAAGTAGAAAATAGAAAATGCCTAAGTCTCAAATGCCAATACTGAGCAATATCACACTGAAACTACCTGCTTACAGGCTTTTCATCTTGTGAGATATTAAATATCTTTATTGCTTAAGTCACGGTTGGTTAGGTATTCACGCAGCAAATACTGAATTATTCAGACGTTGCTTCTGATGCTTGGGCTGCAGCAGTGTATCAAATATACAGCCTCCCTGGCCTCATAGCAAATGTACCAAGTCAGAGGAGACATACACTACAGAAACAAAAAGTTAACATGGAATGTGCCAGCTAACAGTAATCACTATGGAGAATATAAAACAAGGCAAGAGGATAGAGAATAATGGGAGGCCAATTTCTACAGGCTATTCAGGGAAGCTTTTCTAAGGGGTAATCATTACAACAGAGACATGAATGAAATGAAAAAGTGAGCCAGGTGGATATCTGGGGACATTGTTACTTACTTACAAGTATCATTAAATGATGCATCCAATCAGATTTTAGTCTTTCTTTAAAATAGAGCTCAAGCCCTGGCTGGTGGCAGAGGGGATAAGGCACTGGCCTGTGAACTCAAAGGTTGGTGGTTCGATTCCCAGCCAGGACGCATAACCAGGTTGCAAGCTAGGTCTCCAGCCAGGTCTATAGCTGGAGGCAGGTGAAAGGCAACCATACATTGATATCTTTCACTCTCTCTGCCTCTCTCCCTTCCCTTCTCTCTAAAAAATAATAAATAAAATCTTTAAAAAATAAAATAGAGCTCAAATATCTTCATTTCTGGGTTGTCTTCCAGGACCTCCCACTCACTAAAATGAATCCCTTTTCTTCTGGGCTATTCTGTACTTTAGACATGTGTTGTTATGCTCATCATGCCCTCTTCCATTTTTTAATTAATTTTTATATTTTAGAGAGAGGGCAAGGGAGGGAGACAGAAAAGGGGAGAAATATCAATATGAGAGAAAAATATCAATTGGTTGCCTTGTAAGCACCCCCAACCAAGGACCAAACCTGTAACCCAGGCATGTGCCCTGACCTGGAATCAAACCAGTGACCTGTGGTTTGTGGGATGGTGCCCTACTAACTAAGCCAAACTAGCCAGAGCTATCATGCCCTTTTTAAATTTACTAGTGACATAGTCTGTAAAGTCACCTTCTCTAAACTGCAAGACCCTTGAAGGACAAGATCAATTCTTAGTCCCTACCAGTTTGGTTCCTAGCACCAAGCAGAAGTTGCTGTCTAGTAGACTTGTCTCCTTTGACTGTTCTAGAAAGAAATGTGTGATTTTCACTGTAGTATGATTAATAATGAGCAGTTACAACAAAATTTTGTTGAAGCAAGATTATGTTTAGGGTTGAAGAAATTCGTCTTGCAAGCAATTGAGAAAGCTGACTACCATGAGTTGGCATAACTGTGTATAAATTAAATAGGTCACCTAGGCAGAGAATCTTCAGTTTTCATTTAAAAGGAAAAATCTATAAGATGGTTGAGAGGCAACCAGTTCCCTATCAGCTACATATGTCTAATTACATTATATCCTCCGTCTTTTTAAAAGTCTGTCAAAAAATTAATTGTAAGACCACTCACCTAGGTTGGGTAAGTACAATCTTCTGAACATTTCTCCTGGTTGGGGAAGGAAAGGCTCATTTTGCTTATTGATCTTGAATGAATCTTTACCTGTAAATCTCCCCTCTTAGGCAACTCAACATACACTTATTTTAGTTCAGAGGGGAAGTATATTGTTGATTCAACTCTAAATAAACTGGGTTTGCCATAAAATAAAACCTAACAGATATTGTACTTTTAACTTCAAAGGTGAATAGAAAAGAAAAGGGCATGTGAAGGAACTTAAAATATCAGAGAAAGCTTAAGGAAAATAAAAACGGAATTTGATTATAGGCACCTGTGTGAAAATGTAATAAAGAGATAACTGGTAAATATTAGTAAGATGCATCATAATTAAAATGCCAAAGGTTAAAGATAAAAAGAAAACCTTAAAAGCAGGAAGAGAAAAGAAGTTGAATATCTACAGGGGAGTTCCCATAAGACTGTGAGCTAATTTCTCAAAAGAAACTTTGCAGGCTAGAAGGAATTGGGAAGAAATGTTCAAAATCATGAAAAGCAGGGACCTATAGCCAAGATTGCTCTACCCAACAAAGACATCACTTAGAATCAAAGGGCAGATAAAGAGCTTTCCAGATAAGAAAAAATGAAAGGAGTTCATTATCACCAAACCATTATTATCTGAAACGTTAAATGGAATTATTTAAGAAGAAGATGATTGAAACTATGAACAATAAAAGGCAATAAATACATATCTATCAACAATTGAATCTAAAAAAACAAACTAAGGAACCAAAAGAACAGAGATAGAATCATGGATACGGAGAGCTTTGGATGGTTGCAGATGTGTGCGTGTGTGTGGGAATGGATGAAGAGGGAAGAGGTGAGGGAAATAAGAAGTACAAATAGGTAGTTGCTGAAGAGCAATGGGGATGTAAAGTACAGTATAGAAAATGGAGAGCCAAAGACATGGACATGGACAATGGTGTGGGGATTGCCTGAGGGAGTAGGGGGTACTGGGCGGGGGAGGTAAAGGGGAAAAAAATGGGATGACTATAATAGCATAATCAATAAAATATAATTAGGAAAAAAGGACAGGAACTTGCTTTTATTTACAATTCAAATAGAATCAAATTCCCTTCCCTTGTGTGTTATATTAACAGACA
This sequence comes from Noctilio leporinus, assembly GCA_004026585.1. Classification (NCBI taxonomy): domain Eukaryota; kingdom Metazoa; phylum Chordata; class Mammalia; order Chiroptera; family Noctilionidae; genus Noctilio; species Noctilio leporinus. The sequence goes on from PVIW01005067.1 coordinate 5,435, forward strand.
ATATTAGTAATTAATATCATTAAATATGTTTTTTTTACATTTAAATCAAACTTTTAAAAAATCTGAAATAAATATCATGTATTTTAAATTGTAGGGGTTTGACGATATAAATGTATATGCACCAAATTTTTTTTCTCAAGGATGGCTTTGAGTTAGCCAATATATAGTAAATGAAGGTTTTCAAGAAACTTTTTTTTTTAAGGTTTTATTCATTATTCCCAGAGAGAAGGGCAGGGAGGGAAGAAGAAAGGTAGAGAGACATCAATATATGGTTGCTTTTCACTTGCTTCCTGCTACAGACCTGGCTGGAGACCTGGTTTACAACCTGGTTATGTGCCCTGGCTGGGAATCAAACCAGTGGCCTTTGGGTTTGAAGGCTGGAGCCTATCCACTGAGCCACCAGCCAGGCATTTAAAAAAAGATAATGTCTACATGAACTTTCTTTGAGTTTGCATTTGAGATTTCCAAGTTCAGTTTCCATATGTTTCCTAAGGAAGCAGGTACCATACATACAGTGCCCACCATAGGAATGCAAACAAGTTTTAAAGAATTCTAGAATAGGTTAGTGCTTATAAAAGATTCACGACATCTTTAGAAGAACATGATTATAGCACCAGAAATAGTTTACTAAGAAGGCGAAGTTTCCGAAGAGTTTATCTTGGTACATGCTTGATTTGTTCCATATACGCTAAATGCTCATCACAGGTTAGAACATATTCAAACTTCTAGGGCCTCCCTGGACACAATCACTTTTCATTAAGGCAGGGTCCTCCTCCAGGTTCAGTCCCCAGGTCAAGGATAGTTAGCAGCAGCCAGCCTCCGGTCTAGAGTACCAGAGTAGCACCAGGGACGAGGGGTATCCTGGGGAGGTAACGAGATTGGATTCCATGTATTATGCAAGCAGAGCAGCTGCAACTGACTGGGGTGCATGGCTTGAATTAACAGAAAACATACAACCATTGTCATTAAGAGCGCTGGTTGCATAGCAGTTGGAGACGTGTAGGATTCATCATATTTGTTTTTAATTTTTATTTTATTTTATTTTTTTGTGGCTCTTCCTCCTTTTCTTCATCATTTTTGGAAGAAGAGGGGTTGAAACCTTAGCCTATTCTCTGAATGAGAATATCTGCCAGCCGAAAAAGTCAATGAACAGGAGACAAAAGACATTCTTAGTTTGATTGCTTCTAATAAGCTTCCAGACCACATAATGTCATAGAATTGTTGGTAATGCTTCTCTGAGAGGGTGGCAGGGTTCAGAAACCAACTGCACATGGTAAAAGGAGCCTCCCATGGGTTCCGCCTGCAGAGTGAGTGGTGAGGCATGGGGAGTGGTGGTGGTTTCCGGCCATTAGCCCTGCTAACCAAGGCCAGTTGAGTGTTTATGGGAATCCACTCAAATCAGGATGACACGGGCTATGCTTGCGCAAGCCACCCTGCCTGGCTTGTTCAAGGTTGTGCTAAAGCAAACTTTATTCCAATTATCCTTGATTGGAACGCTTCGTTGTTTTTATATATCTTTGGGATAGCATGAGTCCGGGCAGTAGATGCACTGGGGTTATGGGTCGCAAACCCACATCAAGCGCTTTGTGCCCACATAAAGCAATTACTGTCAACTTTCAATTAACCTCGTTATGGAAGGAAGCATTAGCGTAAAAAATGCAACTCCGAGATAACCCACCCATGGCTTTCTTGATGCCATAGTTGCAGCTGAGGTGAAAGAGGAAGAGAGGGAGGTAATGAAAATGTCAGGAAAAATTTGGGGTTGGAAGGTCTCCGCAGGAAAATTTGAGCAGAGGTGATAAATTCAGCTGCCACCATGCCCTCTAGTTTCCCCCGCTGTCCTTTTGTCCTGCACCAGGAAGCAAAAATAAACATTGCTTTCCCTGAAACCTTCTGGCTGACAGACAAAAGGCATGGGGCTGAGGAAGGCAGCAGAGTGGCAGGGAAGGTGTCTGAGGGGTGGGCGGTCACCTGCCAGTCAGAGAACAGGCCTGGAAGGGCCACAAGCAGGTTCTGAGCGGCTCTGCATCCCTCTCCTTAGGAAGCCACCCCCAAGGCTCTGGGGTGTTTGACTGTAACCAACATGGTAAAAGATGTTTAATTACAGATTAACAGTTATAACTAACCATCCTCAAATGATAAACATCCTTCTGTTACAGATTCCTACTCTTATAATTCTTCATCCAGCAGGTCCTGGGCATTACTGCTTTTCCCAGATTTCTCGTGCTAAAAACAAAAAACAAACAAAACTAAACAAAAACCTTTCATGTATCTAGTTCTGTTTTGCTTGTTTGTTTGTTTTGTTCATTATTGTCCTGTAATGGGTGAGATCATGTGGTATTTGCCTTTTACTGACTGGCTTATTTCACTAAGCATAGTACTTTCTACTTCCATCCATGTTGTTGCAAAGGGTAGGAGTTGCTTTTTTCTTTCTGCTGTGTAGTATTCCATTGTGTAAATGTACCCAAGTGTTTTGATCCAATCAACCAGATACATGAATATAATGACTAGACCTTCAGTGGGCAGAGGGGAGGGAAGAGGGGGAAGGGAGGAGGAGGCAAAGAAGGGGAGCAGTTTAGTCAAGGAATTAGCATGGAAGAACCACGAACATGGGCAACAAGTGGGATTGAATTTTGGGGGAGTGAGTGGGTGGGGAAGGGGGCAGAGGGGAGGAAAAGGGGATAGATGTAATAAAACAACAGTAAAATTGAATTTCAAAAAAACCCCAAAACCTTCAGGTTGGGCACCTTCTTCCAGGCCAGGAAGTACAGTAAGTGTGAAAGTGACACCTCTTCAAGTGATTCCTGGGGGCATTGTTCCATGAAGGGTTCACATTTTAATAAGGGAGAAAGATAAAACGGCTGTGGAATTCCAGGATCCACTGAGCAGCTCTTTAAGAGGAGATACGGAAGGGAGAGGGGACAGCTCTGAGGCCACAGCACGAACAAGGAAAAGAGAACTGGGAAATAGCCTTGAGGAAAGGAAGGCTAAAGAAATACAAATATATACGTGTTGATGAGGAAACTATTTTGGGTTAGTTACAAAAGAGACAACAGACCCAAAATGGGGTCAATTTACGCTCGGCCACATGTCAGCAGACTAAGATTAAGTACTTACGTTAAAAAGTAACTTTTAACCAGTTAACATGAAATGACTGGTGAGGCAATCTCACCTGTAGGCTCCTCCTATTCCCCATAGGAGGGCAACCTTGCTTGAACCCACACATTCTTTTCTAATAATGTCTTTTTCCAACCCCTTTCTGCCTTTAAAAACCCTTTCCTTTTCTATAGCTTGGTAGAGCGCCTTTCTATTTGCTAGATGGGATGCTGTCTCAATTCGTGAATTACTAAATAAAGCCAACTTGATCCCTAACATCACTAGATTAAATTTTTGTTATTTAAAAGGTTAAAATATGTATAAAAAACCAAGTTTATATCCTCTGTGAATACAGCTTTGCCATAAAGTTAATGGGGTCTGGGAAGAAGCTATTTGCCAATTTTTTGCCTAATAATAAATTTGCATGTGTTCGAGTGATAAATCTGGTGTAAACTGAATAAATTGGTATAGAAAACTCAAATGACAGATAAGAGAGAAACAGTTGAAAACAAGATTTCTGTAGACTATACTGGCTAGGATTCTTCTTAATATTTGGGGGTGAGGGGGAGAAAGGGAGAAATGGAGGGAGAGGAGAAAAATGTTTTAGAGGAGCCTAAGACTAGTGACTATAAAATGGTAACTGACTCAAAAAAAAAAAACAGGGAAGATTATGAAAAATGCTAATATTGACTATTACACTTAAAAAGTTAAAAAAGTGAAGCTGCACCTCTCTGATTGATTATCTGCAAATTTTTCTCTGAAGTGCAGCAGCTAGGGAAGGTGCATCCGTATGTAGTGAAAATGTGATATTATAACTTCTGGTTTAAGAAAAGGAGAAGAGATTAAAGGTAATATTGCTTCCTTCTCCCCTTTCAAGACACAAAGAAAATAACAAAAATGGTGAAACATGGGGGAAATGTCAGATGTGATTAAACAAGGAAGCAAATAAAATGTCGCTCGCTGCCCCCCATTCTTTCTACAAACCATGGAGCAAATATCTGTACATGACAAATATCTCAAGTCTCAAGCAGGTGCAAAAAGTCTGTGGCCAAAGTAACGTCCAAATGTCTAAAAAGCGTATGTAGTGAGCCTTGGATGAGAGTGGTGACACTCACAATTTAACCCCTAGAGACACAGTTTGACATCAAGCAACAGAAAAAGAGGCAGAACTAATTTAAAAAATGTGTTAATGCTATATTCCTATTTACTTTTGTGTTGTGCTACAACTGTATTCCTTCCATCCAGGGGAGAATTCCAGAGGCAATGATATGTCTGTAGAAAAGCCAAGAGAGTGAGGGATAAAAGAAACCAAAAAGTATACTGACTTGAATAATAACTCTTTCATGCAGGAACTAAATGTTTTCATACCTAATAGCAATGACAGTTTTCTCTTAGACACCTAGTTTGATAGAAAGCATTAGAATTTTATAAGGCAAGTCCAAAGAAGGAGATCTTAAATAATATCTAAAACATTTAACTCTGTTACATTAAGCAATAAAATTTGAGAGACTTTCTAGATGGCTTCAATCTGAGCACTCACTTTTCAGGGGATAAGAATGAGAAGAGAAATGTGACCAAATTATAATAAACCTCCTGTGCTATTGTCAAGAGCTAAGGGCTATTTTACCCAAGAACTTACAACGCAGTCCATAAAAAAGCAATTTAGTGATACTCTGGGCGCTAAGTAGTCTTAGAACAAGCATGTTGAGCTTCCTCCGGATAGACCTCTGAAAACTATAAATATGAGCCATGGGAAGGACTTAAAAACAACATTCAACTTTTTTTACACTGGGCCTTGGATGTGGTACATGTGCTAGTCTAGTTCACTTGGGTGTCTGTTATTCCCAGAAATCAGCTGTCAAAGAGGAGATCTGAATGAATTAGGTAATTCTCTTGCACATCTATAGGATCTCATAGGTCCCTGGTCCTTTATAGAAATATGGCTTATGTTTCAGACAGACCCAAACATTAATCAACACTTAAGCACAGTTGGGTAACTGAAGAAGTAGAAGTTAATGCTATTTTCATCTCAAGTTAAAAAACACTAGGATGATCATAGATCCAAGAGCTATACACTTCAAGGTTGGGCAGTTTAAGAAATTTAAATTGTGTCCCACCAAAATAATATGTTGACGTCCTAATCTCATAGTACCTCAGACTGTATTTAGCCGTAGGGCCTTTAAAGAAGAAATTAGGTCCAATGTGGTCACTGTGGGGTGGGGGAGGTGTAATCCAATATGCATCTATAGAAGCCACTTATAAGCCAAGGAGAGTGGCCCCAGAGAAATCAACCCTTGATCTCGAAGTTCCAGCCTCCAGAGCCGTGAGAAAAGAAATTTCTGTTGGTTATGCCACCCAGTCTGTGGTGCTTTGTGATGGCAGTTAGAGCAAACTAATATCACAACCTCCGATAATGAGTCCTTTTTCTCTCAGAAGTCTGAAGTAAGACCCAAGTCTCTTGTGGTTAAACGCATTCTATGTCATACTCACAACCCCAACAGGAAAGGCCAACACTGCTAACATCCAGTCCCGAAGAGAGATGAGCTTCCTCAGCTGCCGCTCTTGTTCTTGGCTCCCACTTCCTCTGGTCAGAAGACTCGAGAGATCGGTCAGCACGCAGATGCCGAAAAAGACAGCCTGAATAACCTGGGGGGACACAATAGCTGGCATTAGTCTGTACGGTAGAGGCCCAAGCAGCACAACAGCAAACCAGCCGCGTGTTTGTAACACAACTCACGACAGATAGGTGAGAACATTCGTCTTGAAAACATTACTTCTGTTTTTGTTCACCTAAGGACAAATGCAAAACATGTGCACACACCGTTCAACAGAAAAGAATATCAATTATCAGAATGATAGGCCCATTATTAGGAACTGTCACATTTGTGGTCTAGCTATATTGACTAGTGGGGTTTAACCACCAGCTAAAATGTGCAAAGAGGAGAATCAGGGTAGTGTGAATAATAAATGAAAAAGTTTAGTCTGATTGTGAAGAAATCTTTTTATGCTTTCGTCTGTTAGGTTCAGAAATTTTTACCAAAGGAAGCGTTAGAAAGCGTCTAGTTCATGAGTCACAGAGAAATCAACTGACTGCAATAATCAAGACTGATACGGAGCAGCTTGTTGTCAAACTGGAACTAAATGAACTCCTCGGGTTTTCAGTTGTTATGAACTTAAATCTTGACAAAGCATTGTAAGCTTAGATACTCCACCATTTTCCCAAAATAAAGTAACCAACTGTACATTCCCAAGCCAATTGCAAATGGAATTACTTACCTTAGCTACTGCTTTACTTGAACTATCACAGAGAGAAACACTGAAATGCAACAGTCCAATTATTTGTGAAGTTATTTTTTTAAAGATTTTATTATTTCCAGAGAGAGAGGAAGGGAAAGAGGCAGAGAGGGAGAGAAACATCAAGGTATGGTTGCCTTTCACCTGCCTCCAGCTACGGACCTGGTTGGAGGCCTGGCTTGCAACCTGGTCATGTGCCCTGGCTGGGAATTGAACAAGCAATCTTTGGGTTCGTAGGCTGGCACCTTACTGGCACAGTGGTAGCCTTATCCACTGTGCTACCGGCCAGGGCTATTTGTGAAGTACTTAACGTAGGGGTAAAGTATTGATGATCCGGAGCTATGAGTGGAGGCAGGCAGCATACTATGATGCAGCTTGGCAAAGGATAATTAAAATTATGGAAAGGGCAGAAATATATTTCCTGGGCTCATAGTCATGCTGATCGATAAGCAAGAAGTGATTCAGGGGAGTTATTCCCATTTCTTCTACCAGGAATATGTTTCTGATGATGTAGTTATTTGTAAAATACAGAATTTCACTCATTACTTGTTTAGGAAGCATAATTTTTTCTTGGCAAATGTCCATGTTGGCAGCAGAGAAAATCTGTGAGACCCTGTTGTTGGGTCTCCCACCAAGCACGGCACAAAGGGAAGAAGGAGCCTTACAATGACCTTGTTCTAGCCCCTAGGAGAGCCCTGGCACATTCCCACTGTTACTCATTTTGTTCCAACTCTTAGAGAAGCCACTTTGAAAATTCCCTGTAACGAACCTCCATCATCAGGCTTAGTTTGATAAACAAAAATCCTGCAATATGTTTATATATAATACATTGGGCTCTTCGGCGCTCACCAAATCCTGTTATTATTAGCCAATCTTGGCTAGAGTGCTGTCATAGCCTTGCAATAACTTAGCCTCTCTTGTAGCTTCGGTGACTTAGGTTTATAGTTGTTCTCTTTAGAACCAGAAAAACCAGACTAGGAGAAACTTAAGACTTCCACAACTGAGCGTGATGCAACTGAATGGCTGGCAAGGATTTTGTTGTGATGACTGGATAGAAGTTAAACAACTCAGGGAATAATTTTGTACTTGGGAACAGTCTCCATAGTATCTCTTATGACTTTAGACAGGGTTTGAGAAACTGAAGTGGTCATATTCAGGAATAATTTTATTCATACCAAGCAGGCCAGTGAACATATTAAAAAGTATCTGCCTCATCAATTACCAGGGAAATGCAAATTTACGTCACAATAAGATTGCATTTCCCACCTCTATAATTATTCACAGATTAATTATGATATTACCAAGGGTTATAAGGATGAGAAACAACTAGAAACCTTATGGTTGGAATGTAAATTAGGACAACCACTTTGAAGAACAATTGGCAATATTTAGTCATTTAAAGATGTAAAGCCCTAGCTGGTGGCTCAATGGATAAGGTGCCGGCCTGCGAACCCAAAGGTCGCTGGTTCGATTCCCAGCCAGGGCGCATAACCAGGTTGCAAGCCAGGTCTCCAGTCAGGTCTGTAGCTGGAGGCAGGTGAAGGGCAACCACACATTGATGTCTCTCTCCCTCTGCCTCTCTCCCATTCCCTCTCTCTACAAATAATAAATAATATCTTTTTTTTAAAAAAAAGAAGCGATTAGCCAATACTGTAAAGCCATTTCAGATTTCTGCTACTTGAAAGAAATAAGATATTAAAAGGTTTTAAACATATTTATAAATAAAATTATGACAAAAATAGCCCAAAGAACGAGAAGGAAGGAATGGAATTGTAAGCTGTTGTTAGGTTCTCAGTTATATAAAGTGATAGGCCATTACGTGGAAGTGGGCAGTGATAAGTTAAAGACATATACTGTGAACTCTAGCGCAACCACTAAAATAATAAAGTGGACATCTTTAGCTAATGTATTCATTGTCTCTGCTGTAAATTGAATATTATAAAGTTAGCAGTTAAAACACCAATTCATTAGTTCACAATTCCGTAGGTCAGAAGCCCAAGTGGGTTATTCTGGCTTCAATGCTCGGGGAATGTAACGTGGAAATCCAAGCGGTCCCCATGCAGGGCTCTAATCTCAAGGCTTCATTAAAGAGTTTACTTCTAAGCCCATCTGGTTGTTGGTAGAATCCAGTCTCTGTTGACAGTAAAACTGAGGTTCAAGTTTCCTTGTTGGCAGTCAGCCAGAGTTACTCTCAGTTCCTCGCACCTGCTTGCCAATCTCCACACCTGGCCACCCCCATCTTCAAAACTAGCAGCAGAATACAAACCCTGTTCATGCTTCGGGCATCTCTAACTTTCCCTTTGGCCATTGACCTAAAAAAGTTTTCTGCCTTTAAGGACTCATGTGATAAGACCAAGCTTACATGGATAATGTTCATTTCTTAAGGTCAACGGGGCCATGTATCATAAAACAATGGAAGCTATGGCTCATTAACACAGAGGTTCCTGAGACTAGAGGGGGCCCTCTTTGGAGGGCAACTTAGAAATTCTGTTTATCACAGCCAATAAGCCAATAGTGAAAAGAAAATGAAATGCTAACAAACCAAGGCAATCAAAAAAAGCCAGAAATTGGGAGAAAGAAACAAAGAATTGATGAGACAACGAAAACAATAAGCTATTAGACTTTAAGCCAATGATGCTTATAATTACATTAAATGCAAATGGTTTAAACTCTCCAACTGAAAGTCAAGACTAACTGCATTTAAAAGTCAAACTCACAAAACCCACTTTAGATATAAAGTTACAGATTTGTTGAGAGGGTATGGATGCAAACATCAAACATAAGCTGGAATAGTCATATGAATATCAAACATAAGTTTCAAGTTAAGAACTGTTACCAAAAATTAAGAGGAGCAGTTTATAATGATAACAGATCAATTCATTACCCTGGCTGGTGGCTCAGTGGCTAGGCACCAGCCTGCAAACCCAAAGGTTGCTGGTTTGATTTCCAGTCAGGGCACGTAACCAGGTTGCAAGCCAGGTCTCCAGCCAGGTCTGTAGCTGGAGGCAGGTGAAAGGCAACCAAACATTGATGTTTCTCTCCTTTTCTTCCTCCCTCCCTGCCCTTCTCTCTGAAAATAATGAATGAAATCTTTTTTAAAAATCAATTCATTAAAATGGCATAATGACCTTAAATGTGTATGTACCTAATAGTTGAGCTTCAAAATAGAAGAAACAAAAACTGACTTAACAAGGGTTTAAATTACTTAAAGTTTGTTAAATAAACAAACAATTCAGGGATTCTTGGGGAACAGATGTTTTCCTGAAGATTTCAAGAGAGAAGAAAAGAGGAACCTTAAAATACAGAGAGAAAGGAACAAAAATCTCATATTCTAGAATAGAAAAACAAAAAAAATTCTGCAAATATAATTGTAATAGTCTAAACATGTTGCTATTTATAAGATCAGTAGTACTGTGAAGTCTTACACATTTCTATTATTGATTTATCTTCCTCTTATCCAATGGAGTCATCTGACCCAGCAGTCCTCTGGCTATTACCTGGTGACTGTCCTGTCCCTGTCTTCAGGCCTCTCTAGTAGCTTTCTCCCTACTTGTCAGAACTAAACTGGACTGCTGTGGAAGGCTTCCCCAAAGCCTTCCTCAAAGTTCTCAGAGCTCAGGGGAAAGAGCTAGCACAACGTGATTTTCCCCTAATTTACAAACATCAGGAGGCAGAGAGGGAAATGTTAGGTTCTGTAAGTTTTTTAAATCCAAACTCACATTGACTAATCCTCAAAAGATAACCCCTAAAAATTGTGGAATAGGTTACCATTCCCTGGGAGAAATACAGACTGGCTTTTGGTTATTTGCTCACTTAAGAAGCAATTAAGCCCTGGCTGATGGCACAGTGGATAGGTGCCGGCCTGCGAACCCAAAGATCTCTGGTTTGATTCCCAGCCAGGGCACATAACCAGGTTGCAAGCCAGATCTCCAGCCAGGTCTGTGGCTGGAGGGAGGTGAAAGGCAACCATACATTGATGTCTCTCTCCCTCTGTCTCTCTCCCATTCCCTCTCTCTACAAATAATAAATAATATCTTTAAAAAAAAAAAAAAGTGATTAGCCAATACTGTAAGCCACTTCAGATTTCTGCTACTTGATTAGAATTTGATTTGAGCTGACAGCTAACACATCACATTAGAGACCTTTTACTTGCATTTTTCTATTGCTTATAGGTGTCATGTCTACTGCAATTTGAAACATTAAAACAACTGTTGAAATGTAAAGGTTATATGGAAATGGACAGGTGAATCTTAAGTAGGATTACCTGGAAGCATTATTCACTCCAGCCATTCTGTAGGGCTGGCATTTCCTCCCCATCAACTCAGCATGACACACACGCACCATCTGGCTTTGAGCTCTTAGCAGGCTGGTTGCTCTTATTATTTTGTGTCACGTGTAGAGGTGGAGTGGCCAATTGTACCATTTCTCTCCAAGAAATACAAATAGGGATTTATCAGAATGGAAAAATATATCCTAGGTTATACTGAGTCATGCCAGCATTTGTTCTTCTAGAACGTTCTCTACTGTTTCATTCCTTCCTCATCTTCTTTCCATCTCCTCAGATCTCCTTGTCAGGAAATCAGTTTTTTTTCTGAGTCATTTTAGGTTTAAGAGAGTGTGGAAATGTACCCAAATTCTGTTCATATCCTTATCTGCTTTACACATGAGTGGTTTTCATTTAATTAATTTAATATTTTTTCATTTTTTCCTTTGGGATGCACTAAAGTAGTGCTAAACTGTTTGTACTACAGGGGAAATTGATTCGATTTCTACCATTTAGTCCCAAACATATATAATATGGTTTATGCAGAATAAATTTAAAATTTTTTTCATTTTATTACATCCTCTTCAATATCCTCAGTTATGTGTAATTGTACCAAACATATAGTATATATATATCAGGTTACATCATTACTTTAATTAGTTGGTAATTTTTACATTTCTGCCTAATTGGCCAAACTCAGGCAAGAACTAATAATGCGGCAAAGTGAAAAAGTAGCACATTAAATAAATGAACTCATTATTTATATGAATTTTGAAAGACCAGGCTATAGCGGTCTCAAATTTGGAGAGTAACGTCTCCAGTGACTTATATTATGGTGCACCATGTTTTGCTGACATTGTATGTTCATAAGATGAACAGAAAGAGTACCATAATGTTTGTTTTGAAGGTCTTGCTTGAAGTTCCTGGGAGACTTAGGAGGCAGAAGAAACAAGGAGATGGTACTCAGAGGGGCAGCAATAAAACCAGAATGATATAGATCATAAAATGAGGAAAAACTGTGAACAGATGGGAAGAAAGCAGAGAGATTTATAGATGTCACAAGGGAAGTCCCAGAGGAATTCTCTATGTGAGAGAAGAGCTTTAATTGAAGGGGAGATGATAAACAATGAAAATCTATCAAAACGTTCATAATTAGAGAAAAAAGGTATTATGTCACTTTTAATAAATGTATGTGTAGTCTAGGAAAGAATAGTTTGCTAGGTAGATAGATAACACACACATATATAACATACATGGTATTTGTGTTTGTAGTTTTTCCCGTGCAGAAGGCTGAAGAACACAGTCGGAGGCATGGTGGAAGCCCAAGACTTCCTGTAGCCCATCTATAGTCACACAGCATGTGGCACGGTAAACCAAAAACATTATTTTGTTTTCTGTTCATAAAACTTTTAGGGCTGTTCTTGCCAGAAACAATGGCAGTGACTGCTCAGTGAAGAGTGAACCTGACTGAAGGAGCTGACTAATGTGAAAAGGATCCAAAAGCCATAAAATACCGGTACCATTAAACACAATCTTCAAGGGATCCCCACCTCATTCCACACATGTCTTACTTTTTAATGGGGCACAGTACCTTCTCTTTACAATCAAGATCAAGGGTGAATGCCAAAAGAACTTTGGCACCATGGGACAGTGACTCAGAATGAAATGAGATGAATGAATTGTGCAAGGATTCCTTAGCTTTTGTTTCCAGTGCCTTCTTTGCTGTGCCATTCAAACACCCCTAGCAGTTCTGCAGTCACAGGAGTCCCTTTCAGTGACAGTGGGGAGTCTGTCAGTTACATGGAAGCCATGACCAGTTACATGTCTAAGTGCTACTCTGGAAAAATCAATGCATCTAGAAGTACCGGAGGTTCTCATCGACTCCCTCATCCACTGAGACTGTTCCCGTCAGATGCATCTCCTGGTGAATTTTCCTCTACTACCCTTGGAGTGGGTTAGCTTGAATAGCAACATGCTTCTCTCACTGTAATGACTGTAACTCTATTTTTCTAAATCTGCCGTTTAAGTGATGTGCTCTGAGCCCAAGCATTTTCAAGGAATCTTCACCACAAGCATTTTTGAGGAGATAGGCTCACTGCATCATTAAGCCTGTGGTTTCCAGAATGTGATTTAGAATCCTTGCCCATGCACACAGACGTCTACCTCATACTGCTCTATCTCATTACTGAAAATCGATGAAGTAAGCCATAAATCACCTCTGGCAAACAATCCATTCAGATGGAAAGAAAGAAAAATAAGCTTTGCAGTCAGTAATAATGTATTTAGATAAGCAGCTTTGGAAAGGAAAGCTTGTTCACATAATTTGGTACAATCTCCCATAATCGCTTTCAATGTATAAGTAGCAGCATTTAAAGAGGCTTCACCAATGGATGCCATTGCGCCATGTTCTAGCAGTGGCCCGGTGAGAGCACCACATGGACTTCCCAGAGGTCCCATTCTAATCTGCAGATGTTAACAACAAGTTCCCCTTTGGGTGGGTCCACTGCACTTCACCAACAAGAGGAGCTACTCACCACTTTCCGGCTTAAAGGTTTTTTTTTAAAGATTTTATTTCATTACTTTTAGAAAGAGGGGAAGGGAAAGAGGCAGAGAGGGAGAGAGACATCAATGTATGGTTGCCTTTCACCTGCCTCCAGCCACAGACTTGACTGGAGACCTGGTTTGCAACCTGGTTATGTGCCCTGGCTGGGGAATCAAAGCCTTAAAGGTTTTTTAAACTATTAATATTGGCATGAGTTTTTTGAACACTATTAAATACACCATAGATTTATTTAGCAAAAATTTATTGATTAACTAATATGTACAAAGCACTTAGTAAACTACTACTGCAGAAACGCAGACTATTAAATGATTGTATGTTATGCTGCAAGTGGGAATGTGCTGAGAAGGGTTTAACTTCTTGGTGCAATTTATACTTGCTATGTATACGGTATCGGGATTTAAGCACAATAATAGTGATGATCAATTACTGAAAACAGATGTATCTCTTATAACACAGATCCATTTTCTACTATTATGTTTTTTACCCTCCTAAGTTTTTCCTCATGGTAATAGTTTACTTCAGCAGGTAACTTAAGTGACAAACATAATCATTAAAGAGCTAGATTAACCTGAAATCTAAACAATAAGGATCATGGCCTGAAATAAGATGAAATCAGATCTTCAGGAATTAGGTGTTATAGAATCAGATAATCCCACATACTCATGCACAATTATAGATAATAAACTAAATTATATATATCATAAGCATACACACATGCAGGTTCAATTGTGTTAATATAGCCAATAGAAAGATATGACTGCTCTCCATAGAAGTGTCTATTTAAAATATTTAGAAATCTAGTGATTTTGGTCTAATATTGAGTCTACATAAAGGCTATGTCTATACAATTGTGAATGAAAGACTTGGCAGGAAATAAAGGAAACTAAATGTTAAAACAGTTCTAAAGGTGTTCCCTATTTCTAGATGCTGACTTCTGCCTTCAGAAATGGGATCTTTCAGAACAAAGCTCCTGGATGGGCTTTGAGAAGTCTCACTGCTTATCAGACAGCATTTAGCATTAAAAATTTTTTTAAGGTTTCATTTATTAATTTTTTTAGAGAGAGGGGAAGGGAGAGAGAAAGCGATAGAGAGAGAAACATGAATGTGTGGTTGCCTCTTGCATGCCCCCAGCTGGAGACCTGGCCCACAATCCAGGCATGTGCCCTGACTGGGAATCAAACCAGAGACCCTTTGGTTCGCAGACTAGCGCTCAGTCCACTGAGCCACACCAGCCAGGGCTGTTTGGTATTTGTAACTAACCTGGCCACTGTTACACAATATTAATTTGTTTAATATCATCATTTTGAAGTTTACTGGTGCAGAGCCTATAAGGTATAAGATTTACCATTCTTTTCATTTCTGTTCTTCACTAGTTCATCAATGAATCCATAATATTTTACCTATAAACTATTTATAAAATCTTGGGTGGGGCCCCCTCCACCAAGATTGGCTTCAGGCTTCACAGGAGAAGATGGGTTTGCAGCCTATTGGGATGGGGAAGATGTTCTCTGGGTTTCCTGGGCAAGATCTGGCCCCCATCACTGAGCCAGCAGGAAGTAGTCCTCCCAGGTAAAAGTGAGCCTCACCTGATGAGTGGGACTCAGGAGGAGCTGAGCAACTGCCATGGCCCGGAGACCCGGGGCAGTGGGGCCCGTGTTGGCAGGAGCTTCTGCAGGCAGGTAGGCAGTGGGCCAGACTGCTGCTGTGCGTTCACCAAGGGCCTGCACATCCCCTGCCTGAGACTGGGGCAGAGCGACACTGGGTACCTTCCTACCCACGCGGCTGACCCATGGAGCAGCCGCTGGAACCAGCAAGTGAAGCTTATTTTTCCTGCGAAGTCCTTTTCTGTGCCTGCTACCAAGAAAGCTCAACGTCAACATCAATGCCAAGAAATGCTTTAAAACTTACAGAAGATCAGGTATTGAAGGGTGAATTTGGAGCTGAGAGACAATACGTATCCTGTTTAATTCACAGTGGCTTTATTAATATTTAATAGCATTGCTGAAAATATTTGTTATTCTAATGACATGTAGAAGAATTTGGGAGGCACATTTGCTTTTTTATTTTTAATTGAATTATTGATACAGGTTTCAAGTGTACAATCAATAAAACATCACCTGCACACTGCATCCTGAGCCCGTTGCCCTAAGCAAAGTCTTTCCATCCTCATTTCTCCCTCCTTTTGGGGACCTCCACCCAGCCCCACCCCCTCTCCCTCGGGCCATGACATACTGTTGTCTGCGTCTACACTACACGTTTTGTATCTGGGTTTTGACTAACCCTTTCACCTTCTCTCCTCGGGTCTCCTCTCCCCCCTCCCCAGCCATCAGTCTGTTGTTTTTAATTATTCAGACAGGCATTCTGAGACCTACCTCCTGACTTTAGGGCATTTCATTATTTTATGCTATCTTCCATAGATAGTAAAATCAGGATAACTAACAGAGCTATTATCTTAATATGTTAAATATGGTAGAACTTTAACGCGGTTTAATTTGCTACTAGTCTATGAAACTGTGTTAGACAGACAATGCTGAAACGAGTAGCCAAAACAATTTCACATGCACGTTGGAAAGTAACCAGTCTTTACCATCCCCTTCCTATTCATGTCAGAATCGTTCGTACGTAATCCCCCTGATCTGCGACTCTCCCAGAGGTTGCAGTTTCCCGTGGTCAGCGAAAAAATGGGAAAAATCCAGAAATAATAAATTCATAAATTTTAAATGGCACTTTAAAGTTCTGGGGTGCTGATGAACCATGTGCTCATCCCCCACACGTGAATCATCCCTTTGTCCAGTATTAGTTGCTCAGTAGCTGTATTGTTTATCAGATTAACTGTTATAGTATCGCAGCACCTGTGTCCAAGCAACCCTTGTTCACGTAACCCTATCACGCTTAGCAATGGCTCCAAAGCCCAAGACCAGTGAGGCTGGTGATTCCTATATGCCAAAGAGAACCCTACATGCTTCTTTCAAGGGAATAGGTGAGTAAAGTACACAAAGATATTTTGAGAGAGTGAGCACATTCACACATTTCACTATAGTATGTTTTTATAACTGTCTTATTTTATTATTAGCTATTGTGGTTAGTTTCTTCCTGTGCCTAACTTATAAATTAAACTTTTTCTTAGGTATGTATATATAGGAAAAATCATAGTCTATATAGGGTTCGGTACTATTTGTGGTTTCAGGAATCCACGGGGGGTTCTGAAACATATCTTCCATGGATAAGATGGGACTACTGTAATAATAAAAATATAGAAAACAACCCAAATGTACATAGGCTGAACCATGGATAAATAAAATAACGGTATTATAAAAATTATGTATAGCAGTAAAAGATAATTGGCTAAAGTTACAAGTGTCAACATAGATCATTACACAAGTGTAATATTGAACAGTAAAAGTTATACAGGATTGAAACCACATCATACTATTTAAATAAAGTTAAAAAACTAAAAATGGAACTGCCTTTCAATCCACCAATTCCACTACTAGGACTATACCCGAAGAACCCTGAAACACCAATTCTTAAGAACCTACTTACCCCTATGTTCATAGCAGCGCTATTTACAACAGCCAAGTGCTGGAAACAACCTAACTGCCCATCAGTGGATGACTGGATCAAAAAGCTTTGGTACATTTACACAATGGAATACTACACAGCAGAAAGAAAGAAGAAACTTCTAACCTTTGTTTTGGTTGGAACTGGAAAGTATTATGCTTAGTGAAATAAGCCAGTCAGTGAAAGACAAATACCATACAATCTCACCCATTTCAGGATAATAATGAACAAAACAAACAAATAAGCAAAACAGAACCAGATACATGAATACAATGAATAGACCTTCAATAGGCAGAGGGGAGGGGAGGAGGCAAAGAAGGGGAGCAGTTTAGTCAAGGAACTAATATGGAAGAACCGTGGACATGGACAACAAGTGGGATTGACTTTGGGGGAGAGTGGGTGGGTGGGGAAGGGGGAAGAGGGAAAGAAAAAGGGGATGGATATAATAAAACCACAATAAAATTAAATTTAAAAAAAGTTCTAAGAAAATGAAAAAAATCCACAAATATGCATGTGGTAAAACTATAGGGAAAAGCAAGACAATGATAACAATAAAATGCTACCCATAACCAAGTTAGTCTCTCGCCTGACCTCAATATGCCTCTCAAGTCACCTTTCATTATTTCCTCTTGATTCAAGTATAATAAAATAGTCATCAGTGTTGCTATTAGTGCCTGAATCTCTTGTACACAAATGAGGGTAGGGCTTGGTTTTAGATTGATATATTGATACCAATAGGCAGTCTGTCGAGAGTGCCGAGGAGCCTCTTTTACTGGCCAGACTGGTGGCGGAGGGTGGTTCACACACTGAACATGTGGAAAGCTAGAAACATTAATTGGATAAAGAAAAAGCTCTCACCCTCCACTTACTGGATTAGGGGTGGGACCAGGGAAGGCAGGCACATGCACCATAGGACTCAAAATGGCTCGGGAGGCTCTAGACCAAGGGAGGCTATCCGTCTAGCCTGGGGAAAAAGGGATTGGCTGGGAGGTGGTCCACCTGAAGTGCATGAACGTTTGGGAAGTTGATTGGTCATTTCGAGAAAACACCCGGCCGTCCCACACCCAAGCTCATGTAAGCTGAGAGGAACAAAGAGGCTCTTTCTCTGGTTCTGGGCTGCCTCTCCCACTTCCTCTTGACCTGAAGTCACGCAGTGCACTTGCCCGTTCTCTGCATGAGCCATGTGGTCTTTGCAGCCATGTGGCCTCTCGGAGGGAGCCCTCTCTCTCTGCTCTCTTGCCCACCTGGGGACGCCCTGGTCAGTATGTCCACATGCTCTCCTTTGGCCTTAGCAGGCACATGGCCCATGGCTGTGCCGGCTCCACATGCCAGCTCAGGAGGGAGCCTGAAATGTCAGCAGGCAGAACAAGCTAAGTTACCTCGGTGGGAACCCCGACCACTTGGCAACTGCCTGCAGGAACCAAGGGACTGTGCTTTAAATTGGAAAGGTCTTCTGGAGCCTGGCTTTTGTGTTGGTCTTGCGGAGGAGATGGGCTTTGAGGCAGGAGTCCACCATCGGCCCAGACAGCACAGCACTGGAGTAGAACCTTTTTCCTTTTGCACCAGCATCTACCTCATGAGTTTGGCTTTTGTGGCGACAGGTAGCTAAACCTCAATTTTCTTGTTTGGTTACAATATCGTAGCCCTAGAAATGGCCACAACTGGGTGTAGTAGTAATGCATATTTACTAGTTCCAGAATTGATGACAGATGTGAAGACAGCTGAGTGGAGTGGGAGGGGGACCTGCCTGGGGGCTGCAGGGCCTTGCAAGCAAGGAAACTGCAGAGATAGTTTCCGATGATCCGCACTGTTACGTTGTTTCCCATCATGCTCAGGGCCTAGATACAGGCCATGCAGATGGATCTAACAGGCTTGAGGGTTTGCAAGGCGAGCCCGAGCCCTATGTGGCGCCAGGGCCGCAAGGAAATAGGAGATGAATAATTTAAAAGATAGATCGTAAGGTTTAGACTTGGTTAGAGAAAAGCACAAAGTCAGGAAAGTAAAAGAGTATGAGTTGGGGGATCATAGGTCTGGTGGGAGGGAACAAACTGAAATATGAGAGACTGTTTGGAGAATGATCTAGAAATCAAACTGTTCCTGATGAGAATGAGATCCAGGGGGGATGAGATAAAAGCCAGGGGCAAAAATACAAAAAAGGAAAACATAGATTCTAAAACACTTCAGAGACTTGTAGAAATCTATCAATTAAGTATGCAAGTATTAATATAAATATAGGTTTATAAAACAATGGATAGTAACTGAACGCTTTGCATCAATAGAAATGCAAACAAGGCATTTTCCTTTCAGTTACACTCAAGTAATTGAATCTTCTTTTGACCTTGCCACATTTTTGTCCTCAGGAGCATCTAAAGTGTGTGTTGAAATGCTAATAAATAGAGGGGAAAGCCATCAAAAGCCAAAGTTGTGCATGGACAAGCACAATGAAAACCGTTGGTGAATAGACCCCATCAAGGGATAAAGCTAGTCTCATCACATCGTTTGTGGTGGGTGGAAAAAAGAAGGAAAATCAAAATCCTCTGGAGTTACAACAGGTACTAATAAAAATACACTTTTCTTCTTATAAAAACAGTAATTCATCTGGAACTTCCTGAAAGAAACAATTCAATACCACACATCAAGAAGAAAGAACTTTGGTGGTGACCATAGTGAACAAGGTAAAGGCAATACATGAAATAAACCACAATCAAAATCTGCACCAAAAATCATGATAGGCTGCATTTTTCCAAAAGTGCATAATGCTTATAATGATCTCCAACATGGCATTTTATACAAGGTATTATGTGCTTCATGTAGGTTGCTCCTTAAGTGGGCCCTTTCCTCTTTCCCACAGGGCATTATACTCTCTCTCTGCTGGGTTTTTCTTACCTTCTCATTCTCTAAACTCCGGTGTAGCTCAGGGCTGGTCATGGAAACTCTTCTCTCTTCCAGCTGCAATCACCACCTGGGAGACCTGACAGTCTCATAGCATCTTTATGGTAATGACTCCTGCACTTACACCTCTGGCCCAGACCCCTCCCTTGGGTTCCTCGTCTGGGATTATGGCTAGAGGGGACCAAAATGTAAAGATCCTGTTTTGCTAGACTGTTTTCTGAGATTTAACATTATACCCAAAAAAAGATATAATGAATCTTTCAAGGCTTTAGATTCTTGTTCATCATAAAGGCAAACATTTACAGACAATGTCAGGGTGAACCTTTGTCTCCAGCAGGGTTAACATTTTTGTCAGAGAACTAACTCCTGGGCACACGGATAAGTTGCTGCTTCTTTCAAATCTCTACTAAGCTTAATGCATATATATCTCTCCAACCAAAAATTATTTCAACGCATCTGTCTTGCCAACCATGCGCTGTGATGTTTATTTGCATGTTCAGGTATCATTCGTAAATATGTGAGCTCCTGTACAGTTCCCTGTGTCTAGAGATCTGAGGGAATGATCTCTGGATAGCAGCTGGTGGAATGGGCAATGTGTTGCCAGGAGTTTTCTTTGATGCTCTTTACTCAGAGGATTATCTCTCCACACATCACTCCCCCAGATCCCTTGTGTACACTTAAACAAAAGTCTCTCGGGCTCAGAATCAGATGCTCCTTCCTTCGTGTTTTGTAAATACCTGTAATGTGGCACCTAACAAATTGCACAGTAATTATCTGTTGATGTTTCGGTGTCCCCTTCTACACTGTGCAAGCCCTGTGGGCAGAGGTGAAGCCTTATTCATCTTTGCACCCTCAGGGCCTACCACAGTGCCTGTTCATAAAATCAGACACCAAAGGGGGGATACAGGGCACCCAGGGGGAACCAAAGGGTTGCTGGTTTGATTCCCAGTCAGGGCACATGCCTGTGTTGTAGGCCAGGTTCCCTAGCTGGGGGCAGTCAAGAGGCAACCACACATTGATGTCTCTCTCTCTCTCTTTCTCCCTCCCTTCCCCTCTCTAAATAAATAAATAAAACCCTCTTTAAAAAAAGAAGTTCAGGTTCAAGTGATCAAAATGAACAAACACTTACAATGCAAAATAATATAATCTAGACTGGTGGGGAAGAAATGGGAAAAGGTCTCCCCTAGGGTAGGTTCTACCTGAGCTGAGTTCTGGAGAAAGAGTAAGAGGCATGCCTTAGAAGGAGGGCAAGGGATCAGCGGGGCAATGCAGCTATTCTGGGAAAAAGCAACAGCACTTCTAAAGGGAAGGCAGAATAATAGCAGGAACTGTAAGAAGTTCGGGGGACCAGTCATGTCAGGTAGAGGAGAGGTACTATCAAGAGATGAGGCTGAAAAAGCAGAGAGAGGCTCAAGTATATTAGATTTAGAAAACTATGATAAAGGGTTTAAAGCAAAAACAAACAAAAACAAACAAACAAACAAAAAGTCCTAAAGGAAAAAATGGAACTATTACAGAGTTTTAAACAGCGGAGTAGCAAGTCTGGAAAGATCACTGTGAGAATAGATAATGAACTCTAGTGTGACAATACTGAAGGCACAGGGGCCAGTGAGGAGGCTGTTGAAGAAGGACAGGTGTGAGAAAGTGTGACAACATAAGAAAAGGTAGTGGGCATAGAAAAGAGGATGAAGACTGGAGCCCTATTAAGGATGTGGCGGGAGAAGACTAACCATTACTGGATGTGGAAGGAGAAAGAAGAATTAGTAAACACGTCCATGCTTCTGGTCTACTGCTGGAAAGGGTGCCATTGACCAAGATGCTGACCATGTTTACAAATTTCCTTTTGTGACATATTAAATTTAAGGGGCACTGAAATGGAGAAGTCCCTCATATAGTTGGACCTATGTGTTTGCAGGGTAGGAAAGCAGCCTCCCAAAACATCAGAATGCTGCTTTGCCAACGAACTCACAGGCGTGGACACGTTCCACCAGATTAAAAGTTTGCAGTAAGGCAACAATGAATCTGAGCTGGTGAAGTGCAATGCCAACATTTATGGAATAAAGAGAGCCAGCAAAAGAGTGGCAGAGAGAGCGGGGAGGAGCAGGCAAGGGCGCTGATTGTCAGGGAAACCCTGAAAGAATAGTTTCTTGGAGAAGAGATATTTCGATAACCTCAAATGTTGAAAGAAGTTGGAGAAGTGTTTTCACTGGATCTGACAATGAGGAGGCCCTGTGTCTTCATGATAAGAGTAGTTTCAGTAAACCTTAGGAAGAGAAGCCAGAGTGAGAAATGAATTGCAGCCGAAGTCAGTGAGTAAGAAATCTTCTTCCCCAAAGCATGACTGAGAAAGGGAAGAAAAACAAAGTAGTAACTAGATGGATTTCCAAGAGACTTCATTTCTGAAACAGAATGCTCTCACTGACTCATACGTGATTTGTTGAATTCTGAAGATGTTTTTTACTTAGTGGGAAAGATGATAAATCCAACAAAGGTATCGCTTACTCAATTGCCTTGGTAATGTTGTGATCATTCATTTTAAAACTTTAAACCTCTGGTGACTGGTGAAGTCCAAAGATTTAGGAAGGACAGTCCAGGATATAATCTACTTGTTTAGAATGATCATTTGTTTCCCATTAATGACTGTATTTCAGATACTTCAAACACACATTGGTTTCTTCATTCAACTATGAAATTACCCAAGACAGTAAGTCAGCCTGCTTCTCAATGTACTCTGCCATTCTTCCCACACACATCTGCTGCTTTTAATGATATTTCAAAGATTCCATCTGGACAACACATACTGCATCTCACCTACCTCAAACCAACAGAAAAAAAAAAACCCACACCTCCTCCTCAAGGTGCAAGGGCACTTCCTCTCTTTAGTTTTAAGTTTCTCTGTAATATTTTGCTTAAGGGTGTGAGCCTAAAGGAAGATTTTGCTTTTGTACAAACTAGAACTCTTCTCTACTGAATAGAAGCACATAATTAGGAAGAAAGCTAATGAAAGCTGTGCAAGATTACCATGGAGAAAACCACAAAACTTTACTGAAATAGCATTAAAGAAACCCTAACAGCATGGAGAGACATGCTAGTATGTTCCTGGAAGATACAACACTGCAACATGTGTACCCTTTCTAAGTTGATTACAGATTCAGTTATTTTAATTAATAACCTAAATTTGGAGGGTTAAAATTTAAAACTAAATGGAAATGCAAAAGGCCAAGAGGAGTAAAAACAATCTTGAAGAATAAAGTTGAAGAACTTATACTACCAGATATCAAGACATAATTTATAGTTGTA
This sequence comes from Noctilio leporinus, assembly GCA_004026585.1. Classification (NCBI taxonomy): domain Eukaryota; kingdom Metazoa; phylum Chordata; class Mammalia; order Chiroptera; family Noctilionidae; genus Noctilio; species Noctilio leporinus. The sequence continues at coordinate 28,405 of PVIW01005067.1, forward strand.
GTAATTAAAAGAGAGTGCTATCAGTGCAAGGATAACTAGCACTAGCAACTAGCAAGGATAAATAGACCAGTAAAGTCTAGACACCAAACCCACATATACATAGTCACCTGACTTATAACAAAGCTGCCACTGCCATCCTTTGGGCTAAAGAGAAAAAAAAAAATCTTTGATTTGTACCTCACACCATACACAAAAATCACCACCAAATGGATCATAAATATGAAACATAAAATGACAAAATTTCTATATAGTATATATAGTATTGAAGAATATCTCTACATATGATCTTGGACTAGGTAAATAAAAGGGTAAAAGAAAGCATGTACAGTAATGAAATAGATTAATAAATTGAGCTTCACTGAAAGTAAAAACTTCAGTTGATCAAAAGATACCATAAAAAGTGAAGATAAGCCATAAAGAAAGAAAATATATGTGTAATATATATAAACCCAGAAAAGGACTCATTTTTTAAAGCCTCCCACAAGTCAGAAAGTAAAAAACAGGCCACCCAAGTTTTAAAAATGGCAAAGTACTTTAATAGGCACTTTATAAAAGAGGCTACTCAAATGGTCAATAAGCAAATAAAACTTTAAACATCATTAGTGATCAGAGAATAAAAACATTAAAACCACGGGTATTATTGCATACCTTCCAGAATAGCCAAATAAAAATACTGTAATAAGTAAATTGGAAAAAAAACATTGACACTTGAAACTACTGGTGAACATACGGAATAATCGGAATACAAACACTGCTGGCAGGAATGTAAAATTTCAAGCCACCCTGGAAAACTCTTGGGCAGTATTTTTTCCCCTAGTAAGTCAATTTGAGGAAGTGTTCCAGCTCTCATGCTTCTAGGCAAATATTTTAGACTTAAGGATGTTAGTGATACTAATACTACAATACACAACCAATTTCAGAACTTCTTGATTTTTCTTCGCTGTAGATCTGTGTTCTATTCACTCACCCCATGTGGGTTTGTTTGCAGCCCCATCTTGAGGATTACGCACCTCCACCCCCCACGTCTACCGAAAGCCATCGAGGTTCTGCCCTTTTCCCTCAAACACTGCCTCAGTCAGTGCCTTTCCCTCTTACTGTTGCCTTGCAGGTTCTCTTCGGTGAAATTCCTTCAGCTTCTCTGGCTTTCTTGGCCTGGGACTTTCATGAACCTCTTACAATGGTTTGATGATACTCTCAGTATTCTGCTATGTTCTTATTGAACTGTGCCATGTTGCTCTTATTCTAAACAAAAATTTGTGACCATGTAGAACATGGCGATGAGCTGACCCTAACCATCCTAACTTAGCTGAGCTAAGTTGCTAATGCAACATTTTCTGCCCAGGATATGAGTCCGCACTTCCAGCTTTTAGTCCCAGGCCTGAGAGTGCCAGGCACACTCAGGACGTTCTATGGCTTCTCTGGACCAGCACTGAAACACCAAACAAAAACAGAAGAGCTCACACACCTGGGAAAGGCTAAGAGGTGAACCAAATGCCACACATACACCCAGAGACCTGTGGAAGTGCCAAGTGGCCAGCTGAGACTAAGAAGCGCTATCCTTCTGCATAGGTGGCATCTTCAAGGTGGAAAGAGGGGTCCTCATAGAGAAAAGAATCTCTCCACTAAAATGTGGTCAGAAGGAAACTCCATCCTCAAAATTAAGAGGTGAGAATCCTCTATTTACGACTGTGAAAGGATCAGAATAATTCAAGCCAAAGGCCTTCACACAGTAGGGCTGTAAGCACTGTTGCTTTTCAATGTTAGTATATTTTATTTTAGTGTCTTCTCTGTCTCCATGGAAAGATTAGTTTTAACACTCTTAAATTAAAGTGTTTTAAGGAAGCGCTAGAAAGGCAATACAGAGGACTCTTCAAAACTAGCATGGACCAACTTTCACCTCCACCTCTGCTCATCACCCAGCATCAGGGGATCCCTTCTGGGGTTGGTTAAAATAAAAACGGAAATCTCTTTCCACTCTCCCCACCACAGTCTTTACCACCAAAATTAGCAACAGTCAGAAACACTGTCAAGTCCATCCATTAAGGGCAGAAAATGAAGGCAAAAACGTTTTGATGAGGCAAGTACTTTTCACTCAGTTACTCAGAAAAAGCCTGGCTAATGACTAAATCCTTCCAACGTGTCACGAATTCTCCTTTAGTGAACAGTTTTGGGTTAGAATGCTCAGGAAAAAGGGTGTTCAAAAAGCTCACTTTATATTACCTTTTTTAAAACATTTTTAAATTATTTAATTTATTTATTTTGAATTAAATGTGTTGGGTTGACTGACACTGGTTATAGGTTTCTGAGTATACAAGATCTGTGACAGCGGCTCACTTTAGAGAACTTTTGCATTTGTCACACCCACCCTGTCACATTATAAATAATACCTCAATGAGTACATTGCTTATCACTGTATTATCATAACCTAACAGAGGGGTACATAGTAAGTACCGAGAAAGTATTTGTTGAGTCAACAAGTCAACTAATAAAAACATGGCTATTTTTAATTGCTTTTTAAATGTATAATTCAGTAACACTTTCTGAAAGAACAGATTTACTGTTAATAGCCTAAGACATATATATATATGTGTGTGTGTGTGTATATATATACATATATATATATAGTGTATATATATATACATGTGTATATATATATATATTATATATATATATATATATATATATACACACACACACATGCTAGGTATTTGTGCCTATTGTATACACAAATCTTTGGGATTTGAGGTTAATATAAAAATATATTAACAAGGTTAATATAAAAAAATATACAGATTTGTTTTAGTTTGGCCTTTGATGAAAAATTAAATAACTACTCTGGGATGTCTACATCTATCTGCCTCTGCATAATTACATAACTAATTTTTGTAATTTAAGTCAGATATCTGTTAATGAAACAAAAAGTAAAGGTGTATGATGGTGATGAAAATGAATACCAACCACTATTATTTTATTTACTCCACTTTCGTGCAGGGTTCCCAATGTTGAAATGAATGCAGTGCCAAACAATTAATGTTATCTGTCTGTGGTCTTGAAAAATATCGGAAGAGTCCTCAAATAATGACATTTCCATCTGACATTTTCTGGATGTTTTAAGTCATTCTTTGGCCTGAAAATAGTAGCTCAGACATTAAGTCAAAGAGGAGCCACAATAGATGGTTTCCACACTGGCATGTCAGACAAGCAGTTCTGGACTCTGTCTCTCTGATTTTCAGGGCCTCACACCACCTCCAGTTCCCCACAGACCTCAAACTGCTTCAAGCTTCATTCTAGAAGGAATTCACACTCAAGCATTGTTCTTCCTCTCCCGAACCCTTCCAACTTGCTCCTCTTTCCTCTAACCAACAATTCCCCAGAAATTAAAATAGGCTGGGAGAAGGCAAACAACGTGATTGCCTAATTAGAGTAATTTATACAATGTTGTGAATAATTGATAGGTACCACCGTTGCAGGTTACTGGTACTCGAATTAATGGAATGTGCTCGCCAGGATGGTTTTGAGCATTGGACTCTCAGATGCCTCTACACGGGCTGTCTCATCATCATGTTTTCTCACCTATTCCCCTAAAATAGAAACTTGAAGGATGAAAGCCAGTACCCTGACATTTCATTCTTATAAACTTACTTAAGGTGACTATTCAGAGCAGTTCAATATCGGTATGAATAAAAAGAGTTATAAGAAATATGAAAGTTTCTCAGAGGTGCAAATAAAATGATACAAATGAAATTCTAAATTTTATAACAATAAGTATAATTAATTATGTAAAGCAATACACTTTAAGTATGACCATATTATTATATTCACCATAGGCATTTTTTAAAATTGCTATGGGGGTATGTATATTTCACTTGCCTTTTAAAACAAAGGAATTAAAGACAAAGCAGAATATTAAGGGAGCATTTTTAAAATTAAAATATTTTATGACAGTTTTCATAATACTGACTTGTACTATCTCCTAAAGGGAATGAATGCTTTTTCTCATTTGTAGATTAAAGTTATGACCAAATGTCAGTTTCTCTTTTCTCTGCTTTCTTTGTAAAAATAACTTACAGCACTTTCTATCCAAATCACATTGAGACAAAATTCTAAAATCAAGAAAAATATTTAAATGGATACCAAGTTCTAACCATCTCAGTGATCAAAGTAAACAACCCGGGTCAATGAGCCACGTGGGAAGAACAAAGGAAAGATATCTCCATGGAAATCTTACAGTTCAGAGAATTCCCATGGCAGTTGGCCCTGGAAGACAGAAAGCACTAGCACAAGCAGTGCCACGAAGTTAATGTAGTCAGTGGGTGGCATCAGGGACCCTGGTTACAGCCATACATATTGAAAGTTTGAACAATGCAGGTAGAAGTTCTAGAAAAGGTAAATATATTTTTAAGTCAGAACAACCCCACTGGCTAAACAACCCAAAACTGTACTTGAATGGAATTCAACTTTGGCTGAATTTTCTTAAAAAGCTGGCCACAGGTCTACCATTGACACACATGTTTTGGTTTGGCACTGGGCCACCCAAACAACAAAGCAGGTGAAATCTCACAAAGATATGCTTCTAATAAATCATTCTGTCTGTTAGACAGTAACATTTACATATCATCCCTCCAGTTCCTAATTGGCTAATCAGTTGCAAGACCAAATTACACAGTACTGAAGGCAATAAGAAACACAGGCATGTAAACAATATCACAATGGCTCATTGTACTGTCAAGTTTATCCCATTTAAGCATGCTATTTCTATTTGGATAAAGAAAGCTTCATAATGATACCATTTTTATGAAGGCCCTAATCAAGTTAAACTAACCAACACAATATATTGTTTAGGAGTACATACTATTTTTTTTAAGGGACTGATAAACACAAAATTCAGAATGGAAGCTATCTCCAGGCAAGAGGCAGAAATATGGGATCGGAAAGGAACATAACACGGAAAACAACAACACAAGTAAAATCAAAATTAGAAATATGTTTAGGCCCTGGCTGGTGGCACAGTGGATAAGTGCTGGCCTGAGAACCCAATGATCACTGGTTCAATTCCCAGCCAGGGCATATAACCAGGTTGCAAGTCAGGTCTCCAGCCAGGTCAGTAGCTGGAGGCAGATGAAAGGCAACCATATGTTGATGATTCTCTCCTTCTCTGCCTCTCTCCCTTCCCCTCTCTTTGAAAATAATAAAATATTTTAAAAACATGTTTAATGCCTTATGCAATATCAATTATACTATTTTGTATGTATCATTTTTTCCCATGATTGATTTTTGAAAAGTATCTTGCTTAGACTATGGAGTACTCTATGCAATAGGGCAGAGCAAGTCTGGATTGTGCAGAGAGTAACCTATATTTATTGTTAATGAGAAATCTCTTTGAAAATTCTTTGATCTTTGCAATATTTCTGGCCAAAAATCTTATGAAGTTTACTGTATTAACAACAGCATATAAAAAAGAGCTAATAATGTGCTCTCAGTTCTTTGATGTTTACCACTTTTTCTTTTATTAAGATTTCATTTTTTAGAGCACCTTTCGGTTCACAACTGAGAGACTGTTACAGAGATTTCCCATTTAACTCCCTGGCCTATAGTACAGCCTTCTCCATTATCAACATCCCTCAACGAAGTGGTACATTTGGTACAGTTGATGAACTTACATGGACATACCACAATTTGCCTTAGGGTTCATTCTTGGTGGCACACATTTTGTAGATTTGGGTAAATGTATAGTAACATATATCCATCATGAAAGTGTCATACAGAGCATTTTAATTGCTCTAAAAGTCATCTCTTCTCTGTTTATACATTCCTCTCCCTTCCTCCAACCCTGGATAACCACGGTCTCCATAGCTGTGCCTATTGTAGAATGTGCTATAGTTGGATTCGTACAATATGTAGCCTTTTCGGATTGGCTTTAACTTCGTAATATGCAGTTAAGAATTCTCCATGTCGTTTTGTGGACTGATAGTTCATTTCTTTTCCATGCTGAGTAATATTTCATGACCTCGATAAGCATCTTTTGTGTGCAAGTTTTGTTGTGGGCATAATTTTTCACTGCCTTTAGGGAAATACCAAGGAGCATAAATTGCTAGATTCTATCATAAGAGTATATTTCATTTTTTTAACAAAATAGCCATACTGTCTTTTAAAATAACTGAACCATTTCAAAAAATGAATGAGAGTCCCAGTTGCTCCATACCCCTGCCAGCACTTGTCAGTGGCCTTTTTAATTGGTGCATAATGGCGTTTTGTTATTTTCAATTTATATTTTCCTGATGATATATGATAGAAAAAATTTTTCATAGGCTTACTTGCTGCTATATATTTTCTTTGGTAAGGTCTTTGGCCAATTTTTAATCAGGTTTCTCTTTTTATTGTTGAGTTTTAAGAGTTCTTTCTATATTTTAGGTAACAGTCTCTTATCAGTATGTCTTCTGCAAATATTTTTTTCCAGTATGTGGCTTGTTTTCTCATGGTCTTAACATTGTCTTTCATAAAGCATATATGTTTCTTCAAGTTAATAAAGTCAGCTAATCAGTTATTTCTTTCATGAATCATGCTTTTGGTGCTGTACCTAAAAAGTCACTGCCAGATCTAAGGTCACCTATGTTTTCTTCTACATTATCTTACAGGAATTCTATAGTTTTGCATTTTACATTTCAGTCTGTGATCCATTTTGAGTTCATTTTTATGAAGGGTATAACATCTATGCCTAGATTCACTTTTTGGCATGTGGATGTCCAGTTGTTCCAGCACCATTTGCTGAAACTATCATTGTTCCGTTGAATTGCCTTTGCTTCCTTGTTAAGGATCTATATTCATTTGGGGCTATTTCTTGGCTCTATTCTTTTTCCATTGATCTATTTTTTTTTTTTTTTTTTTTACTCATTCACCAATACCACACTGTCTTCATTACTGTAGCTTTATAGTTAAGTCTTAAAGTCAGGCCTGTCAATCATCTAACTTTGTTCTTCTCTTTCACTATTGCGTTTGCAACTCTGTGTGTGTGTGGTGGAGGGAGTTGTTTTTATTTTTTTGCCACATCATATAAACTTTAGAATTACTGTGTTGCTATTCTCAAAATAACTTGCTGGACTTTTTATTGGGATTGCATTTACTCTATAGATTAAGTTGGGAAGAACTGACATTTTGATAATACTGAGTCTTTCTGTCCATGTCCATGGACTATCTCTTCATTTATTGATTCTTCCTTATTTCTGTTCATCAGAGTTTTATAGTTTTTCTCATAAATATGCTGTACATATTTTGTTAGATTTATATATGTGTTTAATTTGGGAGAAGTTCTAACATAAATTGCATTGTGTTTTTAGTTTCAAATTCCATTTGCTCATTGCTGGTATATGGGAGAGTGACTGTATCCTACAACCTTACTATATAAAACCATTTATTAGTTCCAGAAGGTTTGGGGGACAATTCTTTTGGATTTTCTATACAATATTTGCCACTTGTTAGTCAAATCTAAATATGGACATTTTTGGTGGAATCAAAATATAGGTACGATCACTCCATTAAAGGCTAAGTGAAAACTAATTTTTAAAAAATCAAAAAGCCTTTGCTGAAATTTTTCCAAGATCTGAAACTAGTTTAAAGCATTTTTTTCTTTGTCTTTTTGCATTTTGTTCTTTGGCCCTTATGAAGGTTACTCTCTGATCTTAGGCAATTTTTCTAACAAAGGAATATTAGTTGATCATTTTCATCACGTAATTAATGTAGTAGTTCCTCAGAGAGGTGGAAAATTTCAAGAGTTAGAAAGAGTTGCCAAATTGTTTGCATTATTAATTTCAAACAAATAAGATACCTGTTAGGAAAAATAAGAAGTTTCAAATAAAAATTTAATTGATCCGTCAGAACAATGCACTTTGGATTTGTACTACACTGTAATCCTGGATAATAGTGAAATTTATTGCAATTGAAACAAGTTTGGGAGATGAAATCAAGAACATTGATTTTGAGCATAAGTTTGAAATATATATTATCCCTCTAAGCAGAGGCATAAAGCAGGCAGTTGGATGTAGGAATATGGAACTCAAGGGAAATTGAGACTCCAGATGTAAATCTAGAGGGCCATTCTCACATAGAATGTACTTAAAGCCATGATGCTACGTGAGATCCCCAAGCCAGTGAATGCAGACTATAAAAGAGGATCTAGGGCTGATTTGCAGGCCTCTGACATTAAGAGGTTAAGAACAGGAAGAGACATGGGGCAGGGAAACTAATAAGAAACATCCAGGAGAGAGTAGGAGGAAAGTCAGAAGAGTATATTTTCACAGAAGCCAAGTTTAACAAAGTGTTTCAAGAAACAGAAAGTAACAAACTGGATCAAATATTCCCGAGAGTTTGAGTTAAATAAAGACCTGAAATTGGGTCTTGCATCTGTCAATATAGTGGTGACTGCTGACCTTAATTATAGTTCTTTCAGCAGAATGGGTTTAAGAGAGAATAGCAGAAGAGGAAGCGGAAACTGGATGTGTAGACAGTTCTTTCAAGGAGCTCTGCTAAAAACAGATTTTTAAAAAATAGAGTGACACTAAAAAAACTCAAGACCAAGATCAATTGTATTTTGTTCTGTTTATGATGAGATCCACATAGTATGTTTGCAAATGGATGGAAATGAAGCAATCCAAATGGGAAATTTTGATACAGGAGGAAGAGGACAGAACCTCTGTGATGGGATGCAAGCAGGTTAGAGGTTGTGGTGTGTACACACGACAGAGTTATCCTTAGAAGAAGACAGTTCATCTGTTGTAACAGGAAAGAACACGGAATACAGTTTCAGTTGAAAGTAGATTGGTTTGATGATAATGGGAGAACATAAACATCTCTTCTAATCATTTTTATTATTTTTTAAATCTTTACTGTATTTTGTTCCCATTACCATTTGTTCCCCTTATACCCCTCTCTCCCCAGCAATCACCTCACTGTAGTCCATATCCATGAGTCCTTTTCCCTTTGTGCTCAATCGCTCCATCCCCTAACCCCTTCCCCCACTAACTGTCATCATGCTCTCTCTGAGTCTGTCCCCATTTGCCTTATCAGTTCAGTTTGTTCATTAGATTCCACACAGGAGTGAAATTATACGGTACTTGCCTTTCTCTGACTGGCTTATTTTACTTAGCATAATGTTCTCAAGGTCCATCCCTACTGAAACAAGCAGAAAGTGCATTATGCTCTTTGGCCAATAGAAAGATTATTCTCTGAGTGAGCAGTGAGAGGGTCAGGGAAGGGATGACCAAGCTTGGAGGACAGAGGGTGATAGATGAAGGAGGCACTGTGAAAATAGTTCAACTGACCAGGGAAATGCAGTACATTGTTGGCAGTACCGAGGGCCCACTTGATGTCTGTGGTCATAACCCAATGGCATGCTTTTGTGATTTTCTTTACTAGTGCTCAGCTGCTTAGTTACAGACATGAGTAGGTGGATAGTTGGGTTTAATCAGGATTACAGATTTTCTGGGTGAATGAGATTGAAAGCAAAAACAGGATATGGTAATTGAGGATATGAAAGAGTGTGCTTATGATGCTGGACCAGGGAATCTATGGCTCTAAAATACGAGAAAATAAGGAAGGTATAAAGATGTCTCCCACTACAAAATAACAGAGTAAGTGTCATTTCAAGAAAAAAAAAATGGAGGTTTCATCTGACAAGCATTCTATTTACACTTTAGATCTTTCTGCTCCCTTTTCTTGTGCCTAAGCTCACTAATGGCAATTTTTTAAATATCAAATTAGGTTACCTCTTAGTGGCTTTCTATGGCAAACAGAAATTGATTCAAATTATATTTATTACAGTGAAATTATGAGTTTAACTTGTGTTGTCATATGGAAACACTAAATGTATTAGAATAAAAAATCATTTAAAGTTATAATGTTAGATTGACCTTCAGTAAAAATGTGAAGTAGGAATAAAGCAATTGCGATTGTATGCCAATATCTATGATACACTCCTACTAACTCCTAACTTACATTCGATGAAGATCCATGCCTAGAATGAAAGATGTTTTCTTTTTATTATTTTTTGAAGGCAGAAAAATCATTAGGAAAACTGCTTATCAATTATTGTCATATAGTTGTCTATTAACTGTCAATACCAGCATGGCACTATGGTAGTAGAGACATAGGTGAAATCTTAGCTATCCGGAATTCACCTTGTGAGTTGTTAAGGTTAAGCCTTATTTATAGTACCAATAACACAAGTTCTTTCTCTTATTCTATGCTATTTGAAATCACAGTTTAAGAGCAGTCTGAGTGGATAAGACCTACATAAGGTTGGAATTTACCTTTGAAACTGACCAATGATAAAAGCATATTAATGGTTTATTAAAGCCAATTTAGCCAGTTTAGGCATATCAATTGATACTTATTCATATAAAATGCAATGGAAGCAGCAAAAGCTCACACTGCTCAGATGATATTTTCAGGTGCTAATTACAAATAATTATTATTATTTGCTAAAGTACTATTGCTACTAGAATAATGTTTAACCAGATTAGTTCTGTGTAACTTTAAGCAGGAAAAAAGCATTTGTGTGTATATAAATGTCTACATCTATATATATATAGATATATATATGGATGTACTTTTGAGATATATATATCTCAAAGCAGGTAAGTAACTTGTCCAAGGCCTTACTCCAGAGCCCATGCACTTAATTGCTGAACTTTCTACCTTTTCTGAACACTATACTTGGTTAAACAATTAATTTCATCATAAAATGACTACAGTCCTCTCAAATCATGGTTCTTGTTCCAGGTGTCAGGTATGCATGTAACAAAATAATAATAGAATGTTTAGGTGTCCTGTAGGGCCCAGCAGCACAGCCTCCCCATCATCCAAGCTGGGTACTCGAGGTGCACCCTTCATGTGGGTTGAGTACACCCTCCTCTTGTAGTTGAGCCTTGATTTCTGTTGGCAGGTCAATGGAGGAGATGTAACCAGGCCAGTCAGCTGCAAGGACTAGCTGTGACCACTGACCAACCCCTGCCCTCTGTGGAAAATCAGTTGTTCAAGGACAGGGTGGTAGTGCTCTGACATGGTCTGTAGCTGTCCACTGGGTGCACAGGCTTTGGGGTTTCCCAGGTGATACAGGCTAACATCACCCCCACCGTGTTCTACACCGGGCCACCTGCATGAGCTATAAGGCAATCTGAGATGGTTGCTACTTGTGCTGGGTTTGGAGATTCCTAACTGAAGCCAAGCTGTGAATTTAGTCTGGCTGTTGCTAGCACTGGGCCCCATTACCAAGAAAGGGAGTCATAGCAGCTCAATTTGAAACATAGAAGCAAACACAGGGAGGCCGCCAAATGAGTAGACAAAGAAATATGGCCTTAATGAAAGAACAGATCAAAACTCTAGAAAAAGAGCTAAACAAAATGCAGATAAACAATCACATGCAGTGTTCAAAACACTGGTTATAAGGATGCTCAAGGAACTTAGTAAGCGCCTCAGCAGCATAAAAAAGATCCAGTCAGAAAGGAAGGATACATCAATTGAAATACAGACCAATTTATAGGGAAACAACAGTAGAGTGAATGAAGCTGAGAATCAAGTCAACGATTTGGAATGTAAGGAAGCGAAAAACCACCAATCAGAATAACAAGAAGAAACTGAAATCCAAAAAAAGGATGAGGATGGTGTAAGCAGCCTCTGGGACAACTTCAGGCATTCCAACATTCACTTCATAGGGGTGCCAGAAGAGCAGGAAGTTGGAAATCTGCTGCCACATTTATTCACACCGCGGCGCAGGCACTCTGGGACTCACCATCATGGACACTATTGGAAGCATCTGGCACTTTTTCCTTAAACCTTTGGAAAAAGCTGGGTGAAGACAACTTGAAAAATGTTTTTCTTGCCCATAAGTACCTCCTCTACCCTGGCCAGGTTTTCCTGGGGGCAAAGAGAAACACTGCTGCCCAGATGGTCCAGGCACTTTCTTTAAGTAACAGTGGAGGTGGAGGTGGAGATGAATGCAGCCACCCGGACTTCCAATCACTGCTCCCTGAAGTTAACAGGACTGGCATACAGTCCTTGCTTAGAACTGCCAACAGGCTCTTTGGAGAAGTCTTATGTTTTCAACTCATCTTTCAAAGGCTCTTGCCACAAGTTCTAGCAAGCAGAGATAGAAGAGATCAGTTTCTTCAAAGCTCTGCAGAGAAGGCCAGAAAACACAACTCTGGGGTAAAACTGAAGGCTACTTGTCTGGTTCTCATGGATGCTGTGTACTTCAAAGGAAACTGGGATATTCGGTGTAACAAAGAGCACACCAAGGAAAGATCACTTAAAGTCAGCAAGAATGAGGAGAAGCCTTGCAGATGTTGTTTAAGGAAACTGCCTTTAGTATGATCTACATAGGAGAAATATTCGCCAGAATTCTGGTGCTGCCTTACGTTGGCAAAGAGCTGAATATGATCATCATGCTTCCTGATGAAAACGTCAATCTGGAAATGGTGGGGAAAACTTACTTTTGAGAAATTCATAGAATGGACCAGGGCCAATATGATGGATGAAGAAGAGATAGAAGTTTTCCTGCCTAGATTTCAACTGGAGGACAGTTATGACGAGGTGGATGTACTTCACTCTCTGGGGGTGATGTTATGAAAGAATGTGTAATGGCATGGGAAAATGTATACAAAATATACTGGATTGGAAAAAAACATATTAAAATTATATGCGTGCTTATTTCTGGTGCCACCCAAGGTGGAGAAAGCTGATCACAGCCTATCACCTTCACTGATTCCACCTAAAAACTGAAAAGAATACAAAAAAGCAACTACCTGAGGGCTCGGAAAAGTACACATGGCAAGTGGGTTGGGAAATAAAGTGTAATTTGAATAAGGGGTGAGGTTTATGGAGTTTTATTTTCCTTTTCTTCCCCTGTATTTGGCCCGAGGGTGAGCCGCATCCTGGGATTTTGCAGCAACACTAACAACGAAGACTTCAGAAGAAACACCTCCCCAGTCAGAGGGCTTGAGGAAAGCCTCTGTGTGCTGGAGGTTGTGAGGGAGCTCTTCTCTCCCCTTTCTTCCCCATTTCATTTCTCTCTCAGCTTTACTCTGAGGAAAGGCCCATTTACAGAGCTGCACGAGCATCTATACCCCAGCAAGAGCTCACTCTCCAGCCAGAAGCCCTGGGAAACAGAGGCTCCCTTGTAAGAAGAGTGGAGTTGAGGGGGGAGCATGGGGTTTTTCTGTTGCTGCCTCCCTATGAAGGCAACCCCAACTGTGTGAAACTGCACTACAGCACAGGAGGCTAGCATTCTGAGAGAACCTCATCTTTCTGGCCAGAGGAAGCGAAAAAGGGAACCTCCGGAAGCTGGAGGGAGGGGAGAACACGTGGAGAAAGGAGAACTGGACTTAGAAGAAATGGACCAATTCCTCACCAGACAGAAGCTACCAAATCACAATGAAAAAGAAATGGATAGACTGAATCATCTTGTCTCATTTAATCAACCACATGAAAATCTTGCTTAAAACCTTCCAACAAAGAATACTCCAGGCCAAGTGGTTTACATGGATAAATTCTATTAAAAATTTTCAGGAAGAAGTAATACCAGGTCCAATCAATCTCTTCCAGAACATTAAGAAAGAGCAAGGGATGGAATTACACTAACACTGATGTCAGAGCAAAAAAAAAAAAAAAAAAAAGGACAAATATTCCTCATAAACATAATAAATAAACACGGAGGCAAAATCAGCAAATTACAGCAAACTAAATTCAGCAATGTACAACAGGCAGTATATTGCAATCAAATGCATTTACCTGAGAGACTGTAATGCAAGCTAAATATTTTTAAATCAACCAATATAATTCATCATATTAATGGGAAAAGGAAATAAAACCCATTATGAACATATCAATAGATGCAGTCAATACATATGACAAAACTCAACATCCATCTGTGATTTTTTAAAAGCTGTTCGGCAAAGTAGGAGTGGAAGAAAATACAGTCAAACTTAAAGCACATGTATAAAGAATACTATCACTAACATCACTTTTAACTGTAAAATACTATTTTTCTCCTAAAAAAATAAGAGATCTCAACTCTCATAATTGTTATGCAATATCATATTCAAAGTCTTAAAGAATACAATAAAACATGAAAAACACACAAAATCCCTGAAGACTGAAGACTGAAACAGAAGAAAACAGTCTATTTGCAAAGGACATGACTGTCTAGTTTAAATACAAACAAAAAATCACATGGAATCTACAGCAAATCTCTAAGGATAAATAAGTTCAGCGAAACCATAGACATCAGATCAAAAGTCAAATCTATCTCTACGTACTAGCAATAAACAACCAGAGAGTACAATTTAACAATATAATACTATTTATTTCACTGCAAAGGATAAACATATGGCAAGTAAGCTCAAAGATGTTCAACATTATCAACCATCTTAAACCCAATGCAAACTACAAACACAATGGGGTATCACGACATTCCAATCAAAATTGTTCAAATGAAAAATACTGACAGCATCAAATAACTGGTAAGAATGAGGAAAAACTGTATCACTCACACATTTCTGGTAAAATGTAATACGACACAGCTACTCTGGAAAACAGTTCGGCAGTTTCTTTTAAAACTAAAATTGCAACTATTATATTCAAAACCAGCAATATTGAAAACCCTCTTGAATATTTATGCAAAAAAATAAAAATGTATGTCCACACAAAAACCTGTACATGAAGTTCATAGCAGCTTTATTAAAATAGCCCCAAACTTGAAACAATCCAGATATCCTTTAATATCTGGTTAAGCAAACTGTGATGAAACACTACATAGCAATAAGAAGTAACAAACCATCGACACAGGTAACATGGATGAATCTCCAGGAAATTATTCTGAGTGAAAAAAGCCAATCTTCAAAAGTCGCACGTGCATGATCCCATTTATATAATATTATTGAAATGACAAATCACAGAGAACAAATTAATAGTTGACAGGGGTCATGGGTGGGGCTAAGGGAGAAGGTAGGTGTGGCCATAAAATGTTACACGAGGCACCTTCTGGTGATGTAACTAACTATTCCATTTCTTGACTGCTTTAACATCCAATTCCTGGTTGTGATTTTATGATTCAGTTATACCAGAGAACACCATTATGGAAAACTGAGGAAAGCCTACACATGTTTCTCTGTATTATGTCTTACAGCCAACATGAATCCACAATTATCTTAATAAAAATGTCAATCAAATATAAAACATTTAATAAAAGGCAAGCTTTTAGAGGGGAGTAAAAAAAGGGGATGGATGTAATACAACAACAATAAAATTAAATTTTAAAAAAGGCAAGCTTTTTAATTTTTATTTTATTTTTTAAAAGATTTTATTTATTATTCTCAGAGAGAGGGGAAGGGAGAGAGTCAGAGAAGGAGAGAAACATCAGTATCTGCCTCCAGCTACAGATCTGGCTGGAGACCTGGCTTGCAACCTGGTTATGTGCCCTGGCTAGGAATTGAACCTTCAACCTTTGGGTTTGCAGGCTGGCACCTCATCCACTGTGCTACCAGCCAGGGCCAAGGCAAGCTTTGTAACCATTTATATTACCACCAATAAAAACAAAACAGGTATAAATTTAACAAAATATGTGTAGGGGCTATATGATAAAAACTACAAAACATTGATGAAAAATATTAAAGATCTGAATAAATGGAGAGGTGTATCATGTTCATGGGTTAAAAGGGTAAATGCTAAGATGTCAAGTTTTCCCAAATTGTTCTATAGACTCAATGACATTCCACTAAAAATATCCCAATAGAATTATTTGTAAATATAAATAAGAGGAGTCTGAAATACCCTGAACAAATTTGGAAAATTTTAAGACATGATAAAGCTGCAATAATCAACACAGTATGATACTGTGGACAGGTGGACACCAGTAGAATAGAATAGATAGAGTCCAGAAATAGACCCACTGTTGGCTCTAACTGCTTTCTGACAAAGGTACCAAGGCAATTGTGAAGGGATTGTCCTCTCAAGAAATGGTGCTGGGACCACTGTATATATACATTTAAAAAGGTATAAAGAAAAGACTCAACTTGACACTTACCTCACACCATCTCCAAAAAACTAACTCAAAATGGACCACAGGCCTACATGTAAAAAGTAAAACTTTTAGAAGGAAATAGAGAAAAAAAAACTCATATTCTTGGATAAACATCAAAAGTATGTTCCATAAAAGAAAAGAACAATTATTTGGATGTCACCAAAATCACAAACTTTTGTTCTGCAAAAGAAACTATTGTACTAACAAAATGCAAAGACACGCCAGGGAGAAAATGTTTGCAAATTACATATTTGAGGAAGAACTTACATCCGACATACACAAAGACTCTCAAAACTTAACCGTAAGAAACAATCTAATTTTTTAATGGGCAAAAAAGTTGAACAAACACTTCTCAAAGAAGATGTATGCATGATAAAAATGCACAGTCATGGGTAGAATGCAAATTAAAACAACAATGAGATATACGACCACCCACTTATTAGAATAGCTAAAATGGAAGAAAAATCGACAATGCTCACACTGATAGGGACTCAGCAAATGGGATTCTCCTACACTGCTCATGGCAATGCAACGTGGCTCCTGTAGCCTGGAAAACAGTTTGGCAGTTTCTTATCCAGTTCGACATATACTTCCCATAGGACCAACCAATCTCGCTCCTGGGTACATATTCAGTAAAAATGAAAACTCACGTTTGTGCAAAAACATGTAAGCAAATGTTTATAGCTGCTATTTTATTTTCACCCCAAACTAGAAAAATCTCAAATGCCCTTCAATTTACAAGCAGATCAAAAAGGGGTACATGAATATGGTAGAATAATACTATTCAGCAACAAAATGGAACAAAATGTCAATATACAACAACATGCAAGAATCTGAAATGCATTACGCTGAACAAAAAGCGCCAGACTCAAATGCTGGATACTGTAAGTCATACATTTTTCTAGAAAAGGCAAAACTGTAGGGATAGAGAATAAATCTGAGGTTGCTAAGATTTAGGAAAGGGCTTGGCTGCAAGGGGTTGTTAGCATGATTGTGGTGGAGGCTATGAGTCTATGCATCTGTCAAAACTATAATCTGTACACCAAGAAGAGTTAATTTTAGTGTATGTTAATTTTTAAAAATTAGTTTATACAAGCTGTATGTATAGATTGAACTTTTGTTTGAAAGCAAAGTATATATATATATATATATATATATATATATATATATATATATGGCTCAAAAGGCAAAAACCAAATACTAACATTGGTATCCCTGAGTGAGAAATGTTTTTCTCTGTCATTTAAAGATGTTTATAAAAACAGGATTTTTCTGAAATTTGACTATATACATACAAACACTGTGTGTGTGTGTGTGTATATATATACACATACATATATATATATATGTATGTATATATATATATATATATTTAACTTCAGTCTGACTCTCTCTGTGTGTATAAAGTTCCCAAATGAATGAATGCCATCTTAAAGCATGCAAATGCTAAGATACGCAGAAAATGATGGCTCATTAAGATGGAATATATTTTCTTCCCTCTGGTTTTCTGTATTACACAAATTTTCTACAATTCTATGTATTGCTTGTGAAATTAAACCTTTAAAACCTAACAGCCTGACGCATCTAAATGTAAGTAATCTAAAGGGGCTATATCATTACCTGATCTCTTACAATTCCATGCTTCTAAAATACTATAATGAACATGTTCTATTTTTGTCAAGATTCAAAAGAACAGCATCTCAACAATTTATCTGGTTATTCTTAATTACTCTATCTTGACCAAGCCTATCAAAGCTACATTGCATATCATGCTCCAAAATGGATCTGATCAATGGATGTCCTACATTCAAAGGCTCTGTACTTGCTGTACCATGGTAGGACAGCCCTGTAGGTGAAATGGACCCTTCAGCTATCTATCCATAGGCTGCTAGACATAAAAGAAAGCTCCGTTGTTATGGAATCCTAAGCAGGAAGATTTTTCCAAGCATGCTTGGATCACAGGAATATCTGATTCAATATGGAAAATTGTACTATTGTTCACAGTTCCACAGAAACACATGACGTTTCAGGGTAACACAGGGAAACACATGAAAACCCTCAAGAGCAGCTACTAATTTTGCTAAATGTTATTGCAGAGATGAGGGATGGCAGGGATGGGGAAAGAAGTGACCTCAACTAGTGGTCAGATGACTTTCTGTAATTTCAATAACAGTTGCAACTGAGAAAGGGAATGGGTGGTTACAGCTTTGACTACCTTCCCCACTCTGACAAAACCAGGCCCCTAATTTATGTTTGATCCAAAGCAAACACTTTCAAAGAAGGTGAAGAGGGTGTTATGCCAAGCATTTTACTCATAATTCTTCCCCCAGGTTAGGAAAAGGCATTATTTAACCCTTCAAGTTTATGTGCACATTTCAGGGTGATTCTACCTTTAATAAAAAAAAAAAATTTAATAAAAAAATATTTTAAAGCAGTTTCACCCTTTTCATATAAAAGTCAAAAATACAAAAAAAAAAAAAAAAAACCCATAAAAAATAAACCCACTTCATTTTGTTCACTGGGTACTCAATGAACTATTGGCCTTCACGTGGCATTCTGTGGTTTTAATTGGCAAAACTAAGTCCCATAGTTATATAATGACACACAGAATCTCTTCTCAAGATATTTTGTTTCCTATTCAAAATTCAGCCATGAATAAGAGACAAAAATATTTTATTACAAGTAATAAGTAAATATAAAACAAACTCAAATGCATTGTTTAGTATACTTAACGAAGTTCTACCTTTTTAACATTGTTTTTAAATGTCAAACATTCTTAGCATGTCTAAAAGCAAAAATGTATCCTTCAGGTATACTCGACCATTTCCTGCTCCTTGAATTCCCAACTTTTCAACATCTGAGCCCTTATTTATCCTTCTTACACTGTGGTTTTCTTAAATTCTTTTGCAATACAGATTTAGAAAACAAAAATATAAGTGCCTAGATTATATTATTTCAAACCTCTACAAAAATGCATTCGCCCAAAGTATAAGACCATGCCCTTTGCTTTCCTCAAATCATGATATAAGAAACATCAACTATAAAAAAAACTTCTATTTATTATCCTAAAAATCAATGAAAGGCATTATCTACTCTGCCACTAAATGTTCTTTGTATGACAATCTGCATGATAAATAACCTTGAAAAGTCAGTGCCTGGAAAGAACTGTATTTTTCTGATAAATGGCTATGCTTCCTTTATGCCTACACTAGGAACAAGGCAATCAAATGTGTATTCTTTTTCTTCTTAGTTGCCCTGAAGATTAGCTAAATTTGTTCATTTATTTATTTATTTTAAATTTTATTGTTGTTGTATTACATCCATCCCCTTTTAGCTCCCCTCTGTCCCCCTCCCCACCCACCGTTAATAATGGCAATAAATACCCTATTCCTGGTGCCTAACACATATTTTTCTTTTCCTTTTATTTTAAAGTTGTCATTTTTTACAACGTTGTTAAACACGTCATTGTGGTTAAAATATGTTTAAAAGTTTTCTTTTTTTATCATCACCCAAGGACAGGAGTATTGATTTTCAGAGAGAGAGGGAAAGGGAGAGAGAGAAAAACATGATGAGAAAGAAACATTGTTAGTTCTGTCCCACACATACCTGGACTGGGACTGAACCTGCCCTGACCGGGGATGAACCCGCAACCTTTTGGTTTACAGGATGACACTCCAACCAACTGAGCCACACTGGCCAGGCCATGTTTAAATTATGTTTTAAATATAGTAGGCAGGATTACTACACTGAGGCTGTGTTCTATAAACTATTCCATGTTAAACTACAAAGCAGAAACGACGTGGTCCAGAGCAGCATTAAACACATTAGAATTCGAAAAGCAACCACCTGATGATCTAATTAAGGAGCAGATTCTAGTTCAGGCCTGGGGTGGAGCCTGGGGTTCCATATTTCTAGCAGGTTCCCAGATAAGATGGAAACTCTGTTGGCCAGACCACACTTCGAAGGGGCAGGGCCTAAGTCTTCTGCTCATGCGCAAAGAAAGTCAGTCCAGAAAGTACACTGAGTGAAATGCAGCCCTAAGAGAGAACTCTCAAAACAGGGGCCCCATAGACCAGAGCCAATGGGATGGCCCAATTTTTATTTCAGTCATTCAAAATCAAATGTCCTAAATCCAATGTCAGTAGTAGTTTAATTTTTAGTAGCAAATGTCCAGTTCATGTTTTTCCAAGAAGTTGATTCTGGCTTATGTGTTAGACATTCTATCATACACATTTGATAATAGTTCTGATTGACTTTTTTTTAAAAAAAAACCTATTATGAAAAATGTCTTAGGAGGAATTAGGGCAGGAAAAGAATGCTCATTGAAGATTTGGTAGGAAAAACTTTCCATGTGTTCAAATGTTTAAAAAATACTTATATTCCAGCACTACATTGAGGTCTCAACATGCATCTACCTTTTTCTTTTAACTTATTTATGCTGGCTTTATTCTGATTTCTCGTTCTAGAGAAACTTTGGGGACAATTGTTACATAACTTGAAGGAGACAGGTTAGTTAACTTTAGTTAGTGATAAGTGAATAAATCTGTATCGTTTGACAAAAATTCATCACCTGTAACATTGGTTAAGGAAATATTTGAAATCAGTTAGTTTAAATTTTCTTTCTCTGCAGCTTGCTTCTAGTTAAGGGTATTCTTTCTGGTACGTCATGTTGCATAGTGATAGTCTCCAAAATAATTTACAGTAAAACAAAGACCTAGTTTTTCCACTGTTGTTCAGTTTTTTATAAATTCTCTTATTGTCTATTGTTACATGTATGTCTCTTCTGCATAGTTTCATAGACGCGGTAGGCTAAAATCTGTACTTTGGTTAAAGCTCAAATTAACCAATTACCTAATATACATACAGAACCAGCTAAGTCATTGCATAAGTACAACAATAGTTACAAAACTTTTTCTAGGTCAGAGGGAATAAAGCCACATGTACTAGCTTTCTATTGAGACAATAAAAAATCACCATGCATTTAGTGCCTTAAACAACACACATTTATTATTTTACATTTCTGGAGGGCAAAAGTCCAAAATGGGTTTCACCAGGTTGAAAGCCAAGGTGTCAGCAGGGCTGTGTTCCTTCTGGAGGCTCCAGGGAAGAATTTATTTCCTTGTCCTTTCCGGCTTCTAGACAACCCCCTACATTCCTTGGCTCTTGGCCCGTTCCTTCATCTGAAAAGCCAGTGATGTTGCATCTCTCTGTCACTTTCTTCAGCAGTCATATCTTCTTCCACCCAACTCTTCTTGTGCCTCCCTCTACTTTTAAGAACCCCTGTGGTTTACTTCGGGCCCATCTAAATAATCCAGAATCGTCTCCCTATTTTAATGTCAGCTAATTACCCACCTTAAGCCTCCTTTGCCTTACGACCTACTACATTCATAGATTGCCAGGACATCTTTAGGAACCCATTATTCTGCCTACCACACCACAGCATTCCATTTCCATTTACTAACTTGAATTTTCCTGAAGTGCTATAGTTCTCTTACAGTTTTGCAATGGTGGAAAAAGAAGCTCTTAGGAAATAGCAGTATAAACTTACTGAGAGCAAAATCTTGCAGTTCAGTTTTTAACCATGAACTTTGCTTCTATTGGGATGGCTCATACTCAAAGAAAGCTATGCCTATAGCTGGAATGGCCACTGCCCTGTAACCATCTGCTTCTGGACACATGTGGCCTGAGGTTCCTGACTTGCATTCTGGTAAACTGATGCTGTGGAACATGGAATGAACCAGATGTTCTCACAGGATAACTGTCCAGACTCCCTGCAAACCAAATTGACAAAAAATGGGCTTTCTCCTTAAAATTCTGAAAAGCTAAACCCTGTTCCAAAATTGCTCTAATGAGCTTATCATTAAAATTGTCCAAGGCACTAGGCAATAAAGTTTATTCAGCTTTTTAAAACACATTAAAATGAGAAGATAAATGGGCAAATTATAGTAGCCTAATTTTTTCATGCCTTCCTTAAGGACTGGTAGGTTAGTTGTTTTAACTGCATGACACTGTTTAAGTTCTAAAGACTATAGGAGCTAAATTCACAGTCTGCCCATATCCAGCTATGTAATAAAAAACAGAGACATTTATTGAAGAAGATAGAAGACATAAGAAACATTGTATAAAGGACAATGACGCTTTAGTCCCCTTGCAAGTGGTGAACTTGAGGAAACCTGGTTCATTGCTAGCAGTTTGAATCAAGTCATTAGCAACAGCAACACTGTGTTCCTTCTGCTCTGGTAGCAGGAGCCACAGAATGAATTTTGCCACAACACAATTTATGCCAAGCTCTTGTCAAGATCTCAGACACAGGGGTTTTTAGAATCTCAGGTCAGCTTCTAGTTCTCATACTGTCAGTCGCTGATCTTTGCTGATTGCTGCCTGTACCTGGTCAACATTCTCCAGTGTCCTGCTCATTGTAGGCCTTCCAGAATGTGGGTCACTTTCAACAGATTCTCGACCATCTTTGAAGTCTTGTGTCACATTTTAATTCACGCTGCACTCATTACATTGTTCCTGAAAGCTTCTGTATCCTTTGAATAGTTTCCGGGGAGGAATTGTCAAGCTTAATGCAAAATTTGATGCAGATTTATGGCTCTATTCGCTCAGTCATTTTGAATGTGATGGTCACACAGTACACATGCTCCCAATAACTAGTACTGTGAAGTCGTCATTGTTCACACATGTGCATTCCAGTCCACTCTTTTTGGTTGCCAGGTAACACTGATGTCATGCAAACAGTTCCTGTTATATTAATAATCACTAAACTTTTTCTGGACAGACCTTGTATATGTGTTATGTATCACTTTGCTTGAGTGTCCCTCCGGGAATATATTCTACACATAGCTTCTCACAAGAAATCTTGGTTAAAAATAATTATTATATCTCAATCAGAACCATAGAGCATAAGAAATTTCAAAGACTGGCCCATACAAACTAAATTTAAATATGAAACCAAGTAAAAGTTTCCAATTTGAATATGTGTCTGAATTCTGATAGACGACATATATTTTTGATGATCACCATTTAAAAGAGACAAATCCAATGATCAAATGCTAAGATATAAAGTGTATGACTGTTGGCCCTGGCTGACACAGTGGATAAGGCAGCAGCCTGGGAACCCAGTGGTCACTAGTTCCATTCCCCAACCAAGGCACATAATGAGGTTGCAAACCAGGTCTCCAGCCAGGTCCGTAGCTGGAGGCAGGTGAAAGGCAACCATACATTGATGTCTCTCTTCCTCTCTCTAAGAATAATAAATAAAATCTTAAATGAAAAAAGTGTATGACTGTTTAAGTAGAGTCAAACTGGCTCTTCTATAGCTTCTCATCACACAGTGTTTATAAGAAATATATTGTTTTATGTGTCCTGTTTTTCAATACACAGTATGCAATGCCAATGTGAAAAGCAGTCATCTCTCATGGATAACCCAGCACCTCCACTTTTTATACTTCTGACTTGCTGACCCCCAACCCCTTGCCCTCCACCCCACAATATATCCAATACAAAGGTGCTTCTGAAAACTGTTCATAGTTCCTACGTCTTTGCTGGGGTTTCCATCAGTATTTTAGCTCAACATTGCTCCTTGATGACCCCGCTTCAGCTCTAAGTAAGATCTGATTGAGGAAAGGGATATTGATCACATAGCGCCTAAAAGAAGTATGTAAATCTAGACAAATATTTTTAAATAACATCTAAACATTTTTTAACATAAGTTTAAACACTTGAAAAAGGGGCATATTTCTAACACTGCGACATATATATGAGAACCTCAGGGCTGTAGATTTCACTCATTCAATCTATGATAAATGCATGCTACACACCTTAATTGGCAGAGCCAATCCTCACTAAGGAGCCAATCAGCCCAATACACGTTCCTGTCAAAATAAGTCTGACTTCATTTTTCAACCAAGTATGAAGAAGGTCCTGGCAACCATCATCTAGCTTCTGAAAGCTAAAAAGAGCAGATAAATACAGGACAGAGCTTTGTCAGGTCATTCCTTGGATGAATGAAGAACAAGAAATAAAGAACCGGCAGTCATCACCCATATTCAGAGGGAGATCTATATTTAAAAAGACACAGAAGTTGAAGACTTAAAAAAAGAAGCCCTGGAAACACTGGGAAGTTTTGGGTACACCATGTGCCCTATGGTAGGAACACAATTTGGAGACTTTGGTTGGGGGGAACCTTGAATTCCTCCCTGA